>JAXIVJ010012424.1:0-5000 GCA_036785665.1 Chirona hameri
GGCACGGCGCGGGCTAATGTACTTGCTTAAAGAAAATAGTTCTCCTTCAACATGGGTTTTGAACTGAGATAGCAGTTTTGTAGCCCGTGTTGGGAAACCCCTATCTGCAAGTTTTCTTGACTGAAGAGACTCTCCAGCCGAATATATTTGATTTGTTGGCGAAGGAATGCGGTGCTGACGAAATAATGCGGTGCTGACGAGGCCTGGGCAGAGGCTATACAATCAGCCAATCAGCTTGCAGCTGGAGTCTAGCAAGCGAACCGCCGGCCGCCGGTTGGCACTTCTCTAATGCGAGCATATCCTTACGCGACAAATTTCGAATCTGATTGGCTGAGGCATTTTTTCCATTCGCGTGACGTCAGGACTCTGACTCAGAGTATGTATGTAGTTTTGATAACATAAATAATGTACGACCTCTGCCCTGAATCGGCGCGATGAATGGCCATTTTTGACAATATAAAAATACATTGTATTAAAAAATATGATAAAATCATGTTTGGAAAAAAATATTCCAAGGTGAACTATTTCCTTTAATATAAATGCGTCGCTTTTACCCCGTAAAAAAACGAAATATTATATGCTGAACTGGGTTACCTACATCAGCGTAATGCTGTGCCGGTCTGGGATGTGTCGGTTTTATCGAAAAGTTGCACTTGAGCCGGTCCACTATTGATAAATTGATAGGATCCAGGGGGGGGGGCATCAATGGGTGAATCCCCCCCCCCCCCCCCCACACACACACACACAGGAATCGAGGGTGGGGGTGGGGCATTCAAAACAAGTGCGTTCCCTGCACTAAACGTGCAAAAACAATGATCTTTGGAGAAAACTTCACGAAAACGGAAGTTTTTCTCGAGTGATTGAATTTTGAAGTTTGTATGTATCCCTTTCTTTCAATGATAGACAAAACAGCGCACCTGATGCAATTCAAGCAGACCCAGTAACACTTAACCTGGCATTGGCTGGGGTCTCAGCCGACCGCCATTCGCTGGGGGGCGGGCGCCCCCCCCCCCCCCCCTGGTTATCTTCCGAACCAATAACCGCAGCGAGACGCACAAGGCGGCAATCGAAAGCTCTCAATGAGACGCATCCAAAGCAAACACGACATTTTCCAAATAAGGTCACATGTCCGGTCACGGGCAGGCAAAATTTATATATTTGAGTTTTTGGGACATGCTTTCCATCCAAAGCCTTAGATTGCGACTATTATCGAACAAAGTGCTCTCAAAGGTATAATACATATCCCGCATTAGCAAAAGTGAAATTGTAAGCAAAGGTCAAGGTCAGGTTAAAAAGGTCACAGGTCTACGAAAGCCATGTGACACATGCAGGCTCCTAGAATTTCTTTGGAGCTGGGGTGCGGAGTGGAAAATTCTGACTAAAAATAAGTATAAAGAGTGGATAATTAAACCAAAAAGCATGTGTACCAGGCTTTATCACCCAATTACCTGCTCACCAAAATTAGTTATTACCTATGCCAATTCTTACCTGTCTTTCCATCCAAAGGCACTGTCCCTATCATTACATCCATAAATCAGTATCAGGTTTCAAATTATCCAATACATTTTAAAATTAGGAGTGGAAAATTCACAGTAAAACTAAGGAAAAAGAGTGGAAAAATAGTACCCATAGGGTGTCATTTTCCACCCAAATTTCCCAATGCTAGGACACTGGACACATGTTTTATGGGTTATTGTACACGTATAATTTGATAGTAGCAGTCATTTGCACAACCTGACACCATATAAGGTCAAGGTCAGGTCACATATGGTCAAAATTTGAAATTGATACAGATAAATAGAAAAGGCATGTGTCTAGACGAGGGTTGTCTCAAGCATACAGTGCTGGCATGTATTTGTTTGTAACTGGTCACTAAAATACAAAAAAAAAACGCGAATTCAAAATATGACGTCATGAGTTACTCATACTTCGGGAGCGATAAGACAGTCAAAAGTAATTATATTGCTTTTAAATTTGGTATGGGTATTGTCCACATGTGGTTCTTCAACATATCTTCCTTTTTTTAAATATTCGAAAATGTTGATATTGAGGGCATTTTTTAAACCCCAAAAATAGTTTCTTTTTATTTGGGTTAAAACCAAAATTTTCACAAATCTGAGATAACCATTTTGTAGCCCATGCCATTTGCTATCTTTTGGCGTTTTTGTATTGCATTTTGCTTCAAATATGGCATTTGTAAGGCCTGCTAAAGTTTAGCTTAATTGTGTCAAACTCGTGTATAGTGACGTCAATAAATTTGCTATATTTCGGAACATTTTCGACAAAATTTATTTATTTTCGCACAGATGTATAATTCATGTAAGAGAAGGTACCTGAAGTTTCACGTCGATAGCGCCATCAGTTTTTGAGTTATTGCAAAAGTTCGTCAGGGGGTGGGGGGAGCGTTTTTCTCGGACGTGGGGGGAGCCATATTTGCCATGCCATATGCCATATGCCATATTTGAAGCAAAATACAATCGAAAAACGTCAAAAGATAGCAAATGGCAAGGGCTACAAAATGGCAATCTCGGATTTTTGAAAAGTTTAGTTTTGACCACACAAAAATAGAAATAATAAAAAATGCTCCTAAAAATCAACATTTTCGAACATTTTCACAAAACCGGAAGATGTGTTGAAGAACAACATGTGGACAATACCAAAACCAAATTTAAAAACAATATCTTTATTTGTGCCTGACTTATCGCTCCAGTACGAGTAACTCATGAAGTCATATTTTGAAATAACGTTGTTTTTGCTTTTAGTGACCAGATACAAACAAATAAATGCCAGCACTGTATTTCTGAGACAAAACAAGTCTAGACACATGCCTTTTCTATTTATATTTATCAATTTCAAATCTTGACCTTGTGACCTGACCTTGACCTTATATGGTGTCAGGTTGTGAAAATGGCTGCTTCTATCCAATTATACGTACAAAATAACCCATACAGCATGTGTCGCATGGCTTTCGTAGTAGTGTGACTTTTTGTGACCTGACCTTGACCTTTGCTTACAATTTCACTTTTGCTTATACGGGATATGTATTATACCTTTGAGAGAACTTTGTGCGATAATAGTCGCAATCTAAGGCTTTGGATGGAAAATATGGCCCAAAAACTCAAATATCTCAATTTGTTTACCTTTGACCTGACCGTGACCTGACATGATCTTATTTTGAAGGGAAAAATGTGTATGCTTTGGATGCGTCTCATTGAGAGCTTTCGATTGCCGCCTTGCGCGTCTCGCTGCGGTTATTGGTTCGGAGGATAACCAGGGGGCGAAAAACGCTCCCCCCCCCGCCAATGGCGTTCGGTTGAGACCCCAGTCAATGCCGGGTTTATCCGCGCCCCGCTGGGGGGGCTGCCCCCCCCCCCCCCTCCTGATTTTCTCTCCATAACTTGAAAACTCTCATAGATATCAACGTGAAACTTTCAGTAAAAACTTTCAGCATCAATTCTACGTCTTCTGACCTAATTTCAATGAAATTGATGAAGGATTTTGGGAGATAATGACGTTTTAATGACGTCATGTCATGCGACTTTTGGTGGAAAAACGATAAATGTTTTACAAGTTGTAGAAAACAGAGTTTTGTAACAAATTGCAAATAAAAAACGGCAAAAGAACGTAAATCACATTCTCTTCAATATGACTATCTCAAATTGTCGAAATGTTTGACCCCCCCCCCCCCAGGAAAAACACCAACATTTTCTTTTTGTGAATTTGATAAGTGAATTTCCGAAGCTCGAATACCAAAATAAGGTGACCGGCCCAAATCCGCGGTTAAAAAAATGGGGTACTTTTTTGCCACAAAAAGATCCCCCCCCCCCCCCCTCCACGGAGAGGCTGGATCCACCAGTGGGCCAGTCACCATGTGAAAAAGGTTGTGCGTCAGAGGGATGGACAGAATGGTAAAATGTCCTCCCTTTAACCCGCGAATGGGCATATATATATATATATATATATATATATATATATATATATATATATATATATATATATGTATGTATGTATGTATGTATGTATGTATGTATGTATGTATGTATGTATGTATGTATGTATGTATGTATGTATGTATGTATGTATGTATGTATGTATGTATGTATGTATGTATGTATGTATGTATGTATGTATGTATGTATGTATGTATGTATGTATGTATGTATGTATGTATGTATGTATGTATGTATGTATGTATGTATGTATGTATGTATGTATGTATGTATGTATGTATGTATGTATGTATGTATGTATGTATGTATGTATGTATGTATGTATGTATGTATGTATGTATGTATGTATGTATGTATGTATGTATGTATGTATGTATGTATGTATGTATGTATGTATGTATGTATGTATGTATGTATGTATGTATGTATGTATGTATGTATGTATGTATGTATGTATGTATGTATGTATGTATGTATGTATGTATGTATGTATGTATGTATGTATGTATGTATGTATGTATGTATGTATGTATGTATGTATGTATGTATGTATGTATGTATGTATGTATGTATGTATGTATGTATGTATGTATGTATGTATGTATGTATGTATGTATGTATGTATGTATGTATGTATGTATGTATGTATGTATGTATGTATGTATGTATGTATGTATGTATGTATGTATGTATGTATGTATGTATGTATGTATGTATGTATGTATGTATGTATGTATGTATGTATGTATGTATGTATGTATGTATGTATGTATGTATGTATGTATGTATGTATGTATGTATGTATGTATGTATGTATGTATGTATGTATGTATGTATGTATGTATGTATGTATGTATGTATGTATGTATGTATGTATGTATGTATGTATGTATGTATGTATGTATGTATGTATGTATGTATGTATGTATGTATGTATGTATGTATGTATGTATGTATGTATGTATGTATGTATGTATGTATGTATGTATGTATGTATGTATGTATGTATGTATGTATGTATGTATGTATGTATGTATGTATGTATGTATG
>JAXIVJ010012424.1:10000-12500 GCA_036785665.1 Chirona hameri
GTGTATGTGTATGTGTATGTGTATGTGTATGTGTATGTGTATGTGTATGTGTATGTGTATGTGTATGTGTATGTGTATGTGTATGTGTATGTGTATGTGTATGTGTATGTGTATGTGTATGTGTATGTGTATGTGTATGTGTATGTGTATGTGTATGTGTATGTGTATGTGTATGTGTATGTGTATGTGTATGTGTATGTGTATGTGTATGTGTATGTGTATGTGTATGTGTATGTGTATGTGTATGTGTATGTGTATGTGTATGTGTATGTGTATGTGTATGTGTATGTGTATGTGTATGTGTATGTGTATGTGTATGTGTATGTGTATGTGTATGTGTATGTGTATGTGTATGTGTATGTGTATGTGTATGTGTATGTGTATGTGTATGGGTATGGGTATGGGTATGGGTATGGGTATGGGTATGGGTATGGGTATGGGTATGGGTATGGGTATGGGTATGGGTATGGGTATGGGTATGGGTATGGGTATGGGTATGGGTATGGGTATGGGTATGGGTATGGGTATGGGTATGGGTATGGGTATGGGTATGGGTATGGGTATGTGTATGTGTATGTGTATGTGTATGTGTATGTGTATGTGTATGTGTATGTGTATGTGTATGTGTATGTGTATGTGTATGTGTATGTGTATGTGTATGTGTATGTGTATGTGTATGTGTATGTGTATGTGTATGTGTATGTGTATGTGTATGTGTATGTGTATGTGTATGTGTATGTGTATGTGTATGTGTATGTGTATGTGTATGTGTATGTGTATGTGTATGTGTATGTGTATGTGTATGTGTATGTGTATGTGTATGTGTATGTGTATGTGTATGTGTATGTGTATGTGTATGTGTATGTGTATGTGTATGTGTATGTGTATGTGTATGTGTATGTGTATGTGTATGTGTATGTGTATGTGTATGTGTATGTGTATGTGTATGTGTATGTGTATGTGTATGTGTATGTGTATGTGTATGTGTATGTGTATGTGTATGTGTATGTGTATGTGTATGTGTATGTGTATGTGTATGTGTATGTGTATGTGTATGTGTATGTGTATGTGTATGTGTATGTGTATGTGTATGTGTATGTGTATGTGTATGTGTATGTGTATGTGTATGTGTATGTGTATGTGTATGTGTATGTGTATGTGTATGTGTATGTGTATGTGTATGTGTATGTGTATGTGTATGTGTATGTGTATGTGTATGTGTATGTGTATGTGTATGTGTATGTGTATGTGTATGTGTATGTGTATGTGTATGTGTATGTGTATGTGTATGTGTATGTGTATGTGTATGTGTATGTGTATGTGTATGTGTATGTGTATGTGTATGTGTATGTGTATGTGTATGTGTATGTGTATGTGTATGTGTATGTGTATGTGTATGTGTATGTGTATGTGTATGTGTATGTGTATGTGTATGTGTATGTGTATGTGTATGTGTATGTGTATGTGTATGTGTATGTGTATGTGTATGTGTATGTGTATGTGTATGTGTATGTGTATGTGTATGTGTATGTGTATGTGTATGTGTATGTGTATGTGTATGTGTATGTGTATGTGTATGTGTATGTGTATGTGTATGTGTATGTGTATGTGTATGTGTATGTGTATGTGTATGTGTATGTGTATGTGTATGTGTATGTGTATGTGTATGTGTATGTGTATGTGTATGTGTATGTGTATGTGTATGTGTATGTGTATGTGTATGTGTATGTGTATGTGTATGTGTATGTGTATGTGTATGTGTATGTGTATGTGTATGTGTATGTGTATGTGTATGTGTATGTGTATGTGTATGTGTATGTGTATGTGTATGTGTATGTGTATGTGTATGTGTATGTGTATGTGTATGTGTATGTGTATGTGTATGTGTATGTGTATGTGTATGTGTATGTGTATGTGTATGTGTATGTGTATGTGTATGTGTATGTGTATGTGTATGTGTATGTGTATGTGTATGTGTATGTGTATGTGTATGTGTATGTGTATGTGTATGTGTATGTGTATGTGTATGTGTATGTGTATGTGTATGTGTATGTGTATGTGTATGTGTATGTGTATGTGTATGTGTATGTGTATGTGTATGTGTATGTGTATGTGTATGTGTATGTGTATGTGTATGTGTATGTGTATGTGTATGTGTATGTGTATGTGTATGTGTATGTGTATGTGTATGTGTATGTGTATGTGTATGTGTATGTGTATGTGTATGTGTATGTGTATGTGTATGTGTATGTGTATGTGTATGTGTATGTGTATGTGTATGTGTATGTGTATGTGTATGTGTATGTGTATGTGTATGTGTATGTGTATGTGTATGTGTATGTGTATGTGTATGTGTATGTGTATGTGTATGTGTATGTGTATGTGTATGTGTATGTGTATGTGTATGTGTATGTGTATGTGTATGTGTATGTGTATGTGTATGTGTATGTGTATGTGTATGTGTATGTGTATGTGTATGTGTATGTGTATGTGTATGTGT
>JAXIVJ010012424.1:17500-40373 GCA_036785665.1 Chirona hameri
GAGGCGCCCCGATCCGGCGAGTCAAGCTGCCCGCCCCCGGCGCCTCGCCGCTGTCCGGCGAGACACGGCACCTGCTGGCTGGCCGGCGACCCGCCCTGGCTGGCCGGCCGGGACCGCTACCGGGAGCTGAACCGCCAGTGTCGGGCCGTGGTACGTCGGGACTGCCGAGACAACCTGCAGAGTAAACTTGCCGAGGCTGGGCCGAGCCGTACCTGGCAGGCACTGCGGCCAATCATCCGCACCGAGAAGGCTGCAGCTGCCACGCCGAGTGTCACTGCTGACGCAATCAACACGTACTTTGTGAATGTGGAGTCAAGCACGGCCGCTAGTGTTCCCCGCTACAAAGTCGTGTGCCTTTTAGGCTCCCGCGAGTTCCTGCGTGCGGCATGCGGCTGTGCCCAGTGACCTTCGATGACTTGTGCATGACGGTGGGATCGATGAGACCGTCCAAATCGACAGCACTGATGGTATCAGCGTATGCATGCTACACACATTATTTCCGGGACTTTGCTATGTGTTACTCGATATTGTAAATGCCAGCTTTGTCACATGAATAGTACCGCCAAATTGGAAACACGCACTTGTGACGCCAATTCCGAGGGGAGGTGACTTAGCCAGTGTAGCGAACTGGCGGCAAATCTCAATACTTCCGGCTGTGACCAAAGTGATCGAGCGACTAGTGCATCGTCAGAGCAGTGCATATTTGAACCGCAGTCATCTATTTGCAAATTCTGAGCACGGGTACCGACGCCACCACTCCACTGAAACCGCACTGACCGTTATCACTGATCGCATCTATCGTGCTGTCGATATCGGCCAGATATGTATGCTGGTATTTTTGGACTGATCAAAATGCTTCGATGTAATTGATCACGACAAACTGCTCTGTAAACTAGAAATGTACCATGTTGACACTCACTGGCTGGCGAACTACTTTTCTGGGCATACGCTGCAGGTTAAGATAGCTAAGAGAGACGGCGGTGCGAACCTGTCAGCGACATTGCCGAACACCACTGGGGTGTATCAGGGAGGTAGCCTCCGCTGTCTTATGTTCTCGATCTTCGCCAACGAAATGGACTTGTATACCGGCAACTCTCCCGTTATTCAATATGCCGATGATGCGCAGGTTTTAGTTAGTGGTAGAAAAGAACAGCTTCATGAAATGATCCATCAGGAAGAAACAGCCATTGCAATGCTTGTAGATTGGTTTTGTAAGAATCAGATGAAAATCAACGCGTCAAAAACTCAACTGCTTGTACTCGGAACAAAGGCTATGCTGCACACTGTCCCTCAGATATCGATCAAAGTAGGAAACTCAACTGTGACTGAATCCAGAATAGTAAAAAACTTAGGTCTTGTCATGGACAGGCACCTGTGTTTGTAACCTCACATTGACCAGTTGACCGCCACATGTACAGGTACACTAATCGCCCTGATGCATGCTCGACATATTGTACCACGATGCGCTCTGCGATAGATTGTGGAAGGGCTGGTGATGTCATCCATTAGGTATTATTGCCTGCCGATCTACTGGACATGTGGTGTGACGCAGATCAGCACCGTATCCAAAAACTTGTAATTTTGTGTACCCGTGTCATCACCGGGAAACGAAAATACGACAGGATACCGTGTGCAGCTGAGCGACAGGGTATCGTGTCAGCCCGCAGCCTATTTGAGTACCACCTGTACTGACTTTATCGAAATCGATACAGCGTTTTGGCGAACCCGAGATCCTTTGATTGAACGCGTAGAGCACGGCTAGAGAACTCGGCAGATCGGGCAACTACGTTTTCCAAGAGTTAGAAGTGAGACAGGGAAACGCAGGCTTGTCTATGGAGGTGCCAAACTGTACAACAATCTGTCTACAGCTATACAGGACACCATGCGGATGTCACGCTTCAAAGCCGATCTGGCTGATATGCTCAGATCCAACCGAGAATGATCGAATCGTATGCCCTGAATTATTATGTTCGCGCGTGTATGTTTTTGCGTGTACCGCTCTCCTATTCCATATTATGTGACATTGGCAACTGAAAAGCCTCGCATCCGCGAGCACGGAGCCGCAATACATGAATCTGAATCTGAATCTGGTGCCAGACAGGGGGTCGAGGGTGCCCAGTACAAGCTCTGTAACTAGGTGGCCCATAGGTGGCCCATTAGCTTGAAACGAATAGGCACGCCCCCTCTCCTCTCCTCTCCTCTCCTCCCCTCCCCTCCCCTCTCCTCTCCTCTCCTCTCCTCCCCTCCCCTCCCCTCTCCTCTCCTCTCCTCTCCTCTCCTCTCCTCTCCTCCTCTCCTCTCCTCTCCTCTCCTCTCTCCTCTCCTCTCCTCTCCTCTCCTCTCCTCTCCTCTCCTCTCCTCTCCTCTCCTCTCCTCTCCTCTCCTCTCCTCCCCTCCCCCATGTTGGTTGTTGATCCCCACCATTCACTTAAGTTGCCTTTTAGAAATCCTCCGGAGGTGGCAATATCCCTTTAAATGGAAATAATGACCTTTTCCCACAAAAATGGAATTAGCACTTGAAATCGCCAGACAGACCAAAATATATTGTAAATTCATCACATTTTGCATGAAAACTTCCTACCGAAAGATATTTCAAATTATAGTTGATGAGCGTTCCACACTTTTAACGACCGGTACTTGCAAGTACTTTTGGTCCTCATCAAACTGCGGGCTTTTCCCGTATTGCTTTTTTACGCAATGGAGTGGAAAATATATTGTGCGTTCTGCTTGTTGTGATTATATGCCCGGCGATCCTCTAAAACTAACAGCGATTATAAAAAGTGGCAATAAAATCGGAAGCTCATCGATGCACATCAACGGCGGCATAGTTAGTGGTTGCGACCCTCAATTTTTGAAAATCGATTCATTTGTTTTCAACAATAGGAGTTTTGTATAATTTGTATGTGGTTGTATATAACACTATGCTTTATATTATCATGAAAAATAATATTTGTTCCCCAAAAAAACTAACAAACAATAACACAAAACTGGCAATTAAATCGGAAGCTCATCGATGCACATCGACGGCGGCCTATTTAGCGTCGGCGATTTGTTTACAGTCATTGTCATGCTTCTCGGCGCACTTGTAGCGAGTTGTTCCTGATTATATGCTGAGAAGCGGGTATCGTCAAAGGCTATCATCCCATATTCCCGTTTAGTATACCCCCAAGTCCCGTAGCAAGCTTCGTTAATGACGTCACTGGTGCCATTCTTGTGTAGCATTGCAAAATATATCTGATTTTGAGTTGAAAGCTAATTGAAGACTTATTCAAAACAAAACAAAAGTTTGAATGTTCTTGTTAATCATTATTAAAGGTATTTTATCACTGTATTTCATAGTAGTTGACACATCAGAAACTTATGACGTAATAATATTGTATCCAATATGCATTTCCCTCGCCTTTTGCTATTGTGGCGCAGTGTCGAGTGCTTTGCGAATACTTGCTTGCCTGGGGTGCAAATCATTTCGCCCTTATTTCATTCGAGTTGGTATAGTCTATGTTGTTGTTATTCATGACTTATACTGATAGTCAATCATGCATCACGGATGCTTCACGGATTGCTTCACGGATCAGTTTGATCGGAAACGTCACAGAGCCTCCAAAAATGCCGCACTCGATGTAAACAATGGTAGGGAATGACGAATTTGTCAATGACCTTCATGAAGTACACAAGGTACTTGTTTTGTATTTTTTTCCAAACTTACAACTTTGAATTTGGGAATAATTGTATTTAACTCTTAAATTTAAATAAAATAATTTGAAAACCATAACGGTAGCCTAGAAATTGTTGCTAACAAAATCAAAAGGTCATTATTTCCCTTTAACGGAGTTGTATTGCTGGTTCGGCGAAAATGACGTAATGCCAGCAAAAACAAACTAACAAACAAAACATCACAGTTCCTTCAATATGGTTGAAGTTTTTTTGTAGCATAATGCTCACGGTCACGCAGGGTGGGAATTCTACTTTTTTTGTTGGTGGAGGAGTACATATCTTCGCAAACAAAGAGTACAAAAATAACCTGATGGTAGGTCAAAAATAAATACTGATATACTAATGAATAATGATGAATGATAAACTACAAAACTAAATTCCCCAGATCAAAATGTGCTGACAATTCTTGGTAAGTACCTATGCATTCATGCAGAAAAGCAATGTATACCTACCTAAGCACACATTTTCTTTTTCAGGACAACAATTCAGAACAATGCCAGAAAACCGTTACATCAACATGGGGCCTGGCGGTCATAACCAGGAAATGTGTCCATGTAAAATGAGTCACTTTTAGTGGGTTTTTTTCCAGTCTGGCTCTCCAACCGAATAACATTTCAAATCACGAACTGGCCTTCATATCATATAATTAAAATTATTTCAATGCTACTCAAAAAAATACCCACCGTGAGATCAACCCCACAATAATCAGTAATCACAACTCACGTGTGCGCCGCGTTTGCGTCACCAACAAACAATGACAAAGAATGTTGTTTCACTACTCGCTACTATTATATGAGCGAATGGCAAACGTCACAGGTACAAGGGAGCTAACGGCTATCCATACTGGTCCAGCTCTCAATCAAGCTAGTCGATTGGTCAAAACCGAATAGGCTTCTGACGTCACAAATGTGAGTCAACAGAGTCAACATGTTTTTATTTTATTTATTTATTCAAGTAATCACCAACAGGGTTGCCCCCACTAACAGGTGAAGTCACGGGACATCAGGCAGCACACACACAATATAAAATATGACAAACAAACATTCCAAACATCAGTAAAATACACAATAAATAATTCATAAGAACTTTAAACAAGAAGTAAAAATATATACGGCAAAAGCGTTAAAGGACAATGGCATTTAATAATGTTACGGAGATAACAGCATCCCAGTGCGTTTTGCCGTCAGAAAAGTAATTGTTACTCTTTTACAGAGTACTTGTTCTCTTTCTGAGGCGGGAGAATAATTGGTGGGGCAATTGGAGTAGGTCACACTGTGTTGTGGCATAGGGACCTACTCTAATTACATTTGTACTCCCAATAGTTGTACTCTCGTCAGTATCTCAGGTCGATATCTCCGGAACCGTTCCACGCAGCGCCATGAAATTTGGCACAGCTATTGATACATCTCTTTTGCATCTTCTGACTAAATTTGATGTCAGGGTCATGTCAGGTCAGGTCACCAGGTCACGTTAAGTGACCCTACCTCAAAAACCAATCAGAACACTACCAAAGAAAGAGTTTTGGAACGATCGATTTGAAACTCATGAGGTATGGCAAGGTCATCAGGAACTACAATTCGTCTATCTCTATTTTTATTTTAAAAAATAAAGGACTAATGACAAAATCAGTCGGGGGAGGATCCGTGGGTTGTGGGGGGGAGCAAATCCAGTGGCGTATTTCCAAAAAAAATGTTGAGTGGGGGAGGAGGGGGGGGGGGGGGGTAGCGGGCCGTCAGCCGTAAAGTTGTTGACCCGGGGTGGGGGGGGGGGGGAGAGGAGGGGGTTAGCAGACCGTCAGCGATCTATATTATATTCCCCGGCCTCTACGCTGTATTTCCCCGGCCTCTACAGTCCGCCCCTGTAGCTCAGTGGGAGAGAGCTGGACTTCTGATCTTTCCCCGTAGTGGCAGCCCGGGTTCGAGTCGCTTCGGCGCTCGCTATTTGCTCCTGTCTGGGATGGCCTGCAGCCGGTGGCAGCGGTCGCACTCAAGGTCAGGTGACGTCAGTGAGCGGGGCGGACCGTGTCCAGGTATGTCGAGCACGTAAAACTTTCGTCTCTAAATTCTGCCGGACGCCAGGAATTGCGCGATCGGGTGGTGGGGGCAGGACCTGCACACAACAAGCTATGCTTAGCGTGGATCCTGACCTCGGAAATCCATCCATTCAAAAACATTCGGACTAAATTTATATATATATAAAAGCTGTGGCTGTTGTGTTGCGATGTTACTATAAATTAATTGCCGAGACTCTTTTCGAATGCGACGCTTTCAGCGCAAATAACCCGCGTGAAGGGCACACGGTGCAGATTTGTTTTTGCTGACGGTGTTTGCCTTGTGAGTTGGGTTTGTTCAAGGAAACTTTATAACTTTGTTCAAGGAAACTTTATAACTTTGTTTGGTTTGTTAACAGTTCAAGTTGGGACTTGGGTTTGTCTTTGCCTAAGCTTTTATTTTAATCCAGTGGCAGTGGGTGGATGGAGGTAATTGTGGTGTTGGCTACAATTCAGTCCAACTTTCCAAGCCAGAAGTCAACCTTTTATGAACAGGTTTTCTCTGCAACAAACACTTATATTAGTTAATAAACAATAGATATTTCTGAGGAGTACAAAAAAAAATCATTTTTTTACCAGTCACAATTTGGGAGTACAAAATGTGTTGGTGTATATGGAACCAACAAACGTGAACTTTTCCAACACTGCGGTCACGGGCGTCCTTCCAATTTGGAGTCGGCCGGGGATCCTGGAGGGTTAGCTGAGCCCAAGGGCTCCGCCACCGGGGGTGGGGGACGGGGGGGGGGGGGACTGCACCCCCCCCCCCTTCTTGAGCCAGGGGGATAATCCCCCCCCCTCCTATTTTCTCTGACAAACTAGAAATCAGTGTTCAGTTGTACTCATAGGTGTCGATTTATATACTTTTGGGTAGTCCTCGCCGCCACTTCACTTCACTTCACTTCACTTCACTTCACTTCCCTTCCCTTCCCTTCCCTTCCCTTGCCTTGCCTTGCCTTGCCTTGCCTTGCCTTGCCTTGCCTTGCCTTGCCTTGCCTTGCCTTGCCTTGCCTTGCCTTGCCTTGCCTTGCCTTGCCTTGCCTTGCCTTGCCTTGCCTTGCCTTGCCTTGCCTTGCCTTGCCTTGCCTTGCCTTGCCTTGCCTTGCCTTGCCTTGCCTTGCCTTGCCTTGCCTTGCCTTGCCTTGCCTTGCCTTGCCTTGCCTTGCCTTGCCTTGCCTTGCCTTGCCTTGCCTTGCCTTGCCTTGCCTTGCCTTGCCTTGCCTTGCCTTGCCTTGCCTTGCCTTGCCTTGCCTTGCCTTGCCTTGCCTTGCCTTGCCTTGCCTTGCCTTGCCTTGCCTTGCCTTTCCCTTCCCTTCCTTTCCTTCCCTTCCCTTCCCTTCCCTTCCCTTCCCTTCCCTTCCCTTCCCTTCCCTTCCCCTAATCTAATTGAAGTCTTCAAATGTGTGAATGGTCAGCATTCTGGATATTGAAATGAAATGTTTGAGTTAAATGGGGAAAATCGAGGTATCAGCATAAACTCATTATGAAACAAAGTAAGACTAGGCTATGAGTTAGCAGTCGTTTTTATCAGTAGAAGGGTTGTAGGACATTGGAATAAGCTACCAGGGGATGTCGCTGATGCAGTGACACTTGCTTTCTTCAAAACTAGATTAGATAAATACTTTACAGAGAAGGGATTAGTTCATAAGTACTCATAGGATTAGGCTTCTTCAATGCAGGTAGAGTAAGGTGATTTGAAGGGGCGAGACTGGTGGAGGGGGGTGCAACCTCAGATGGGCCCAAGAGGCTCTTTGTTGCACTTTTCTTTTATGTCTTCTATGTCTTTTAATAAAGTTTCAGCCACCCAGATGGTCAATAATTATCTCAGAAATTGATGCATGTTGCTTTAAAACTTTAAAGTGCATATTTTGCTTTATCCCTTGGGTCACCTGAATCAATTTTTGTATGCACACTTCAAAGCACTGTATCAAAATATTGATGCAGTAACAACACAGGTGAATAATTGTTTAAATAAAAATAACTTTTGCATAGGTATAAGGTACCTAATAATTGCATGTAATTACATTAATAAATTAATTAGTTTTATTTACTTTTTTTAAAAATATAAAATAAAAAAATTCAAAGGTTATATATTTTAAAAAAATACAGAAACATATTTGATGTAATTTGTCACCACACGATGGCATCTCAATCTTTCCAGAAAAAAAACTTATGTTAACAGTTTTAGTTGTGACCAAGGTAGATGGAGTAAACAGTTGTCAGAACTGCACAACTGGTTCATGGATAAAGTAAGTATGGATAGGTAACTCTGCCCACTTTCTATTGTTATCTGCGACCACACGCCGCCGCTGCCATTTCCCGTACTACAAAAATGACAGCTAGTATACGGCCCGCCCAGTGGTAGGCTGCAACGCTCAGACGGACGCCCTGTCGCATGGTTTCTCGCCTTCCGCCGATTGTGGGATGAACCAAATTAAGCTTAAATGCATTGGGGAAGCTCTCACAAGCACTTATGACATGTTGGTTCCACTGATGGGCATCATGCCTGGTAATTTGCCCCTATATATGTAGGAATGTCCCTGTGGTAGGCTGTTTCCCATACTACAAAATGACAGCTAGTACCGCTCTGTGGTCGCTAAATCGTGTATGATTCCTATCCATACTTACTTTATCCTTAACTTAGTTGTGCGTCAGATGGTGTGATAATTTGTGTAGACTGGCCATTTTCTGTGGGGACTAGTAGGTGTTTTTAATGAAATGTCAATAATTGTGTAAATTTTGTATCTTTAAGTACAGTCCCTATGACAAGCTCTGCCCACTTTGCATAAAAAAACTGATGCGTCAATAAATTGATTATTTGGACCTAGTGCCAGCAGCAACTGACACCCCAGTCCAACATGCACTCATGACTCAATTGGACTGAAGCTATTTAGCTACATCTCAGCATTTAATGGGTAGGTACAACATGTTGACTAAAAACGTTCATTCTTACATCAACATCAGACGTTTTTTGCACCTGAGAAATGAGCAGTGCTTCACAAAATCCATCCTAACTCTTCAGAAATATGCTGAGCTTACCATCGGTGGCAGTCACTATACAGACAAAGGACTGGAGAATACTGGAGAATGCCACCTAGGGCCCATTTGTGCGCGAGGAGTACTGATTTGCCACCTAGAGCGATTTTCGTGCAACATGTACGCATTTCAATTTGAATTTAGGGACGGTGTGTTTATCAATATAGGGGCATTTACCATAAGCCATGACATAAAGACATAAAAGAAAAGTGCAACAAAGAGCCTCTTGGGCCCATCCGAGGTCGCACCGCACCCCACCCCACCCCACCCCACCCCACCCCCCCCCCCCCCACCAGTCTCGCCCCTTCAAATTACCTTACTCTACCCGCATAAAAGAAGGCTAATCCCACGAGTATTTATGAACTAATCCCTTCTCTGTAAAGTATTTATCTAATCTAATTTTGAAGGAAGCAAGTGTCACTGGATCAGCGACATCCCCTGGTAGCATATTCCAATGTCCTACAACCCTTCTACTGAAAAATGACTGTTGTAGCCTAGTCCTACTTTGTTTCATAATGAGTTTATGCTGATGACCTCTACCTCGATTTTCCCTATTGAACTCAAACATACCCTTTAAATATCCAGAATGCTGACTATTTACAAATTTGAAGACTTCAATTAGATCTCCTCTTAGCCTTCTATATCTAAGTGAAAACATACCCAATTTCTTTAATCTATCTTCATAAGGTAAACTACCAAGACAATTAACCATTTTTGTTGCCCTTTTTTGAACTCTTTCTAACAACCAGCAATCTTTCTCATATGTTGGAGACCAGGCTTGTACACAATACTCCAAATGTGGTCTAACGTATGCACAATACAGTTTTGTTATTACCTTTTCACTCTTGTAGGAAACATTTCTGTTAATGGCCCCTAGCATTCTAAGTGCCTTTTTCCTAGCTTCTACAACCTGGTCTGACGCTGATAGTCTATTGTTTACCACGACACCTAAATCTCTTTCCTTTTCAATCTGCTCCATTTTCTGCCCACCCATTTCATACATATGTTTACTGCTAACCCGTCCAGCGTGCATAATCTTACATTTACTCAAATTGAATTTCATCTGCCATGCTTCAGACCACTCAACTAGCTTGTCCAGATCTGATTGAAAAACATCCTGATCATGTTTTCCTCTAATAATCCTGACAACTTTTAGATTGTCTGCAAATTTCAAGACTTTGCTGTCTATACTGTTCTCAATTGCATTCACAAATATTATAAAAAGCAATGGGCCCAGGACTGAGCCCTGTGGAACCCCACTGAGAACCTCCTTCCATTGTGATTGGCACCCATTCAATATAACCCTTTGCTGGCGTCCTGAAAGCCACGTTTCTATCCAATCCAGAATCTTGCCCCTGATCCCATGAATTTTAAGTTGCAACCCCAGTCTTGTATGGGGGACTTTGTCAAATGCTTTACTGAAATCAAGAAAAGCTACATCTAGCTGTTTACCCTGATCAAAGCTATCTGTTGCAACATTCAAAAACTCCAGAAGATTAGTTAAACAAGAACGGCCCTTCCTAAAGCCATGCTGTGTATCCTTGATGAGTTCATTTTGCTCCAAGAATTCAACAATCTTATCTTTGATGATTGATTCAAGCACCTTGCAGACTAATGAGGTCAGACTAACCGGTCTATAGTTTTCCTCTTTACTTCTATCTCCCTTTTTATGAATAGGAACAACATTTGCTCTTTTCCAATCAAGTGGAATTTTACTATCTGCGAGTGATTTAGAAAATATTATGGCTAATGGAACCGACAACTCCCTTTCAGATTCTCTTAAAAGTCTAGCATGGATTTCATCAGGTCCTTCTGCCTTGTTAGGCCTTACTTTCTTTAGATATTCTAGAACAAGTTCACTACTTATGCCACCTAGCTCTCCTATAGTCTCCTCTGTCTCTAGCTCAGGCTGAAGTGCTGCAATACTACTCTGGTCCTCGATAGTAAAGACAGATTGAAACTGATCATTAAGCACTTCAACCATTTCACTGTCCTTGCTAACTAACACATCTACCTTAAATGGACCTATATTTTTGGAAACTGTACTGAACTTATAAAAACTGAAAAACTTCTTACTATCTGCATTACAATGTCTAGCTAAATCAAGTTCCTTTGCCCTTTTAGCTGCTCTGACCTTTTTCTTAACTGAATTTCTTGCATTCTGGTAGGCCTTCTGATTTATATCTAGTGAAGATCCCTTCAAATGTCATGGAATTAACTTGAATATAGCCCAAGCAAAAAAGGAAGTTTAAGTTGGGTGCTAAATAAATTAATATAAAACGGAAATCACCACATAGTAAACAAAAATGAAAAAGGAGAATACAAGCCCCTCACGCCCAGCTCACCTCAAAATTGTCCATGTTTTCAACTTTTATCTACCGTGGTTTTCAACCGTTTTCAACAAGCGCTTCCAAGAATGCGACAGATACCGCGCAGAAGACTCATTCCCATCCAATATGCAGCGTCCAAAAAGCAGACAAAATTAGCAGACGATCCTGCACCAAAGCACCGAAAGCTCTTGCACCAAAGCACCGATAATCACGGAACCCTTATCATTCGATACAAAATGAGTGTAGACGGTACTGCCATGAGGTGTACTTCATCTTATAAAGGGAATAGGTCACCTTTAAAGTTGTCTTGAAATTTGGCTATACGGGGTATTTCCAACCCCCACCAGTAATAGTTGGCAGCACCCGGTCATTTGGGCGTTAAAACCTACTACACCATAGGGTTCCCATGTTAAATCGATGATTTTCAGACGAGGCTGGCTCGTAATTTGTGGTACATATTTTAAAACTTATGGAACAGATAGCTGCAAACCTTAGCTACAACGTTTCTATTTATCATTTTTCGATATTCTGGCCGTAAGAGGGTTAAATGGGCTTGGGAGTTAAAAAATGTCGGAACGACCACTGAACGCTTCCAAAAACTACAACAGTACTCAAATATACACTACTTCGACTACTACTTATTGGTAGAATTGAATATGACCGCTTTCAAATACTACTAAATGTACTGCAAATACACTACTTTGACTACTACTTCGTATATTTGCTGGCGTTTAATTCAATAAATAAAGATATAATCTATGGAAATACAAGTTGTTGATAGCAAACAATACCTTTAATTTATAATAGACAAAACAATTACGATACAAATTATATTTAGCTAATTCATTTGGGCGTTACATTCCTTACTGTTCTACCCGTGGTTCTATTACCCTGGGTATTTCGAGCTGAAGAAGAAAAAAAACGAATATGGCATTTGTTTGGACCAGGGCAATAGAACACTGGGTACTCCAAAGTTTTTTTTTTATAGTATACTAGATGGCCTTTATTGCGCGATGCGCAATTTATATAGCCAGCTAATTTATATATGCTAGCCGTTTCCCGTATCTCGTATTCCGTATTCAGTATTTCGTATTCCTTATTCCGTATTCCGTATTCCGTATTCTGTATTCCGTATTCCGTATTCCGTATTCTGTATTCCGTAGTCCGTATCCGGTATTCCGTATCCCGTTCCCGTTCTTGTATCCCGTTCCCGTATCCGGTTACCGTATCCCGATCCCTTATCCCGTTCCCGTATCCCGTTCCCGTATCCCGTTCCCGTATCCGGTTCCCGTATCCCGTTCCCGTATCCCGTTCCCGTATCCCTTTCCCGTATCCCGTATCCCGTTCCCGTTCCCGTTCCCGTATCCCGTTCCCGTATCCCGTTCCCGTATCCCGTTCCCGTATCCCGTTCCCGTACCCGTATCCCGTATACCGTTCCCGTATCCCGTTCCCGTATCCCGTTCCCGTATCCCGTTCCCGTATCCCGTTCCCGTATCCCGTTCCCGTATCCCGTTCCCGTATCCCGTTCCCGTTCCCGTATCCCGTTTCCGTATCCCGTTCCCGTATGCCGTTCCCGTATCCCGTTCCCGTATCCCGTTCCCGTATCCCGTTACCGTATCCCGTTCCCGTATCCCGTTCCCATATCCCTTTCCCGTATCCCGTTCCCGTTCCCGTATCCCGTTTCCGTATCCCGTTCCCGTATGCCGTTCCCGTATCCCGTTCCCGTATCCCGTTCCCGTATCCCGTTCCCGTATCCTGTTCCAGTATCATGTTCCCGTTTCTGTATCCCGTGCCCGTATCCCGTATCCTGTTCCCGTATCCTGTTCTCGCATCCCGTTCCCGTATCATGTTCTCGCATCCCGTTCCCGTATTCCGTTCCCGTATTCCGTTCCCGTATCCCGTTCCCGTGTCCCGTATCCCGTCCCCGTATCCCGTATCCCGTATCCCGTTCCTTTATCCCGTATCCCGTTCCCGTATCCTGTTTCCGTATCCCGTTCCCGTATCCCGTTCCTGTATCCCGTTCCCGTATCCCGTATCCCGTTCCCGTATCCCGTATCCCGTTCCCCTATCCCGTTCCCCTATCCCGTTCCCGTATCCAGTATCCCGTTCCCGTATCCCGTTCCCGTATCCCGTTCCCGTATCCCGTTCCCGTATCCCGTTCCCGTATCCCGTTCCCGTTTCCGTATCCCGTTCCCGTATCCCGTTCCCGTATCCCGTTCCCGTATCCCGTTCCCGTATCCCGTTCCCGTATCCCTTTCCCGTATCCGTTCCCGTATCCCGTTCCCGTATCCCGTTCCCGTATCCCGTATCCCGTATCCCGTATCCCGTATCCTGTTCCCGTATCCCGTTCCCGTATCCCGTTCCCGTATCCCGTTTCCGTATCCCGTTTCCGTATCCCATTTCCCTATCGCGTTTCCGTATCCCGTTTCCGTATCCAGTTTCTGTATCCCGTTTCCGTATCCCGTTTCCGTATCCCGTTTCCTTATCCCGTTTCCGTATTCCGTTCCCGTATCCCGTTCCCATATCCCGTTCCCGTATCCCGTTCCCGTATCCCGTTCCCGTATCCCGTTCCCGTATCCCGTTCCCGTATCCCGTATCCCGTTCCCGTATCCCGTATACCTTAATCAGCTCCCGTATCCAGTTCCCGTATCCCACTCCCGTATCTCATTCCCGTATATCCCGTATATCGTACACCGTTCAGATATCTTCTTACCATATCTAGTTCCCGTATCTCATTCCCGTATCCTGTTCCCGTATCTAGTTCCAGCATCCCTTTATCGTACCCAGTTTCCGTATCTTGTTGCCGTATTTCGTTCCCATATCTTCCTACCGTATCTCGTTGCCGTATCGCAGTATCTGCCAAAACACAGAAGATTTGTGATTTGAAACCTGCGTGAATAACCAAGCCGGAAGACAGAAACCTCGGTCTGTGTCAGAAAGTGTGTGAACGCTTCAAGATTTGTTTCAAATAAGTGTTTTTTTTCTCTATGGTGCGGCAGTGATATTACGTGCTCGAAATATTGCATTTCTTCAAGAGTCCTGCTTCAATGTTCTAGAACTACTTTTTCCAACGCATACCAACGCAACAGAGCGGACGAACACCACCAGCCCTGGCCATCCCCATGGCAACCCCCCTTGACCAGGGGAGAGCCGCCGCAGTGCCGCCCGGCTAAAGTCAACAAATGCCAGGCGGCCAAACGGTCACCGGGGCACGTTCCCGGCGGCCGGCGCGGCGGGGAGCCCGGGGCGGGTGGCGGGCCCGCCGAGCGAGAGAGAGAGGGAGCAGAGACCAGCCGACTGCTCTCGGCACTGGGGACCCCAATGGGCCCTGTCGTGTAGTGTGCCAACAACCGCCCGTCACCACGATAGAGACAGAGACGCAAGTCAGAGACGAGCCGCCGACGCCCGCTACTCCGTCAGACCGAGCGGCGGCGGTGGCCGCCGACCCACCCGACGCGACTACCAGCGAGCGGCCGGGGCCGGCGCTCGCCGCAACCGACCGACAACAAGATCGGCACACCTTGCAAGGGGAGGCCGCCACAGCACCTCTGGTCAGCGCTGCCGGCCAGCACCCGGTTGCACAGGCGCACAACGCAACTGAAGTGACACGCCAACCTCATGGCTCTGATACGATTGGACGCGGGCCCTTATCCATCATGGCGTTGAACATTTTAAGCCTAAAACCTAAGATTTTAGACCTCCGTCATGATTTAGAATTATTAAATTGTGATATTGCTGTGCTCACAGAAACATGGCTTCGCCCCGAAACTTGCTCACGCTTCGTCACGTTCCCGGGGTTTTCTCTGCACCGTGCCGACCGTCCAGACGGTAGTGGTTACGGGGGAATAGCTGTACGGATAAAAAACAATTTGAAAGTAAAACCACTTAAATCAGTTGTAGGTGCCAAAAACGACGGCAAAATAGAAACGTTTTGGTTACAAGTCAGTAACTCGCACGGTCGTCGTTTTAACCTAGGTTGCGTATATAGACCTCCTCGACACACCGTAGCTGCCATATCAGCCGACCTCGATTTTCTTGAAACTCAAGTGCAACGCGTGTTTCTTTCGTCCACTGACAATATTGTAATAACTGGCGACCTTAACTGCAACCTTCTAGCGTCCGACAACGATATATGTAAATCGAGATTTAATCAGTTCCTAGACAGCCTGGCCCTGCACCAGCACGTGACTAGTCCCACATACGAGTCTGGATCTCTACTTGATGTGTTTGTGTCCAATACGGGAAACTTTTTGAGTGACGTATCTGTCTGCCCATGTCCCTATAGTGATCACTGTATTATCCAAGCTAAATTGTCCATCCCCAAGCCTCGCCGTAAGCCGATTTTCGTCTCATCTAGGCGCCTACATCGCATTAATATATCGGCTTTTCACGCTGCTCTCAGAGCCACTGACTGGAGTGGAGTGTTCTCACGCGTAGAAGTGTCAGACCAGTGGTCTGCATTCATAAATTGTCTCCTCCCCATCCTCGACCATCACGCACCTCTAAAACGTATCAAAATTCGTAACCCTTCCGCTCCCCCTGTATCTGACACCACTCGCTACCTGATGGCACAGCGTCGCAGACTTCTTGTCCATAGTGGTAGGACCCCTGAGTTCATTGCGCTTAACAAACAGGTCCGTTCTGCCATTCGTCACGACACAAGGCAGGACATCGCCAGGAGAGTGCGTGAGCTGGGTCCTACCACCATATTTCGGAATGTACGTCAAATCATCGCGGGCAAGAAGTCTGCCGACCGCATCGTGCCAGAGGCCACCCCTGACGAGCTAAACCAGTACTTTGTGGGCGTTGGTCCCCGGGTTGCGAGTGAGGTCCGGGCCAGGGGTGAGCCCCCCTCTCTCCCTGTCCGTCTACCTCGTGTCGGCACATGTGCCTTCAAACTACAGCCTATCTCTCTGTCCGCTCTCCGGTCCTTCCTCAACTCAATGAAAAATTCAGGGGCCTGTGGTGCTGACGGCATCTCTATTCAGGTAATAAAGCTTTGCTTTGCTGCTATCGGCTCCGTTTTACTCCATATCATCAATACTAGCCTATCTTCCGGCGAATACCCAGCGCCCTGGAAACATTCCATTATTCATCCAATACACAAAGCCGGCAGCCAGTCCGAAGCTTCCAATTTTCGCCCTATCTCCATTGCATCTGCCTTCCCAAAGCTCATTGAGCGTATTGTGCAAAGTCAGCTTTACTCATACATGTCGGATAACCACCTGTTCTCCTCATCCCAGCACGGGTTCCGCTCCCTGCTCTCTACTGAGACCGCCCTTCTGACTGTTTCTGATCACATCCTCTCGGCTATTGACCACCAGGAACTCACCCTTCTCTGTCTCCTCGATTTATCCAAGTGCTTCGATGTCATCGACCATTCTATGCTCCTCTCAAAACTACGTACATATAACATCGATCCCACCTGGTTTACATCATACCTCTGCGGTCACACTCAGTCTGTCTGTACGGCTGATGGGAGTGGGAACCTTCATTTCTCCAGGCCTCTCCCCAACTCTATCGGAGTTTTTCAAGGCTCGTCTCTTGGGCCTTTACTTTTTCAAATATTCGCTAACGATATGTGCCTGTTCGCGGGGGATGCTCATGTGGTCCAGTACGCTGATGACACTCAAATTTTGTTATCCGGCAAAAAACACCAACTCAATGATCTGGTCAGTAAATTGGAGGACACCCTGAGTGCACTTGATACCTGGTTTCACTCTCATGGTCTCAAAGTAAATACAAGCAAGACCGAATTAATAGCGTTCGGATCCCGCCAAAATTGTTGCGACCTTTACCCTGTTGCTGTTCAGTTCCGCGAAGACATAGTACAAGAGAGCCCATACGTCAAAAATTTAGGTGTTCTGTTTGATAAGCACTTCACATGGGACTCACACGTGTCTTCCCTGGTAAAAAAAAAAATGTAGTGGTATCCTCATTGGGCTATCGCACGTGCGGCACAGCATCCCCCGCGAGCTGTTGCCACTTCTTGTAAATGCCTTGGTCGTTTCACACGTTCGGTACTGTTTAGCAGTATTTGGCAATGGCTCGCAGAGGAACATACAACGCCTTGACAAAATTCTAAATTTTGCCCTTCGTGTCATATCTGGCAAACGTAAATTTGATCACATCTCTGACGTGCGAGCTGAGCTTGGCTGGCCCACTGCCCAGCAGCTATACAGACAGCACTCCCTAAATCTACTACACAAAATTCGAAACACCGGGGAACCACAGGCTCTTGCTTCCCAGCTTCATGTCAATTCTGATCTCCGCTCCCGCTCTACGCGACAGAACTCTGACCTGGCCCTTCCACGCGTGAGGACAGAGGCTGGCAAGCGCCGATTTCTATATCATGTTGTGCAAAATTACAATGAGCTGCCTTTAGCGACACGTCACTCAGCCATGCCCGCATTCAAAAGAGCGATACAGAACATGCCTCAACCAGAGTAGCCTGATGTATATAACGTAATGTGCGTGTGAGAGCATTGCAGTGTATGTGATGTAATGTGTATGTGAGAGTATTGAAGTATGTGCTGTATGGGAGTATGTGCTGTAGTGAAACTGTCTTCATTTTATATTAGGATGAGTGTATCATTCGTGTTGTCCATGCTTGTATGTGGCTCCGGAATAGCCCGCTTCGGCGTGGATGGGGTCCAACGTCAAATACAAATACAAATACAAATCCTCGCGAGGGAGGTGCGATGTCAGCTAGTCAAGCGCTCATGGATGAATTTGACTGAAGCAGTGTCAGTCTTGGGCAAAATTAAGCAATCGTAGTGTGTGGTAGGATTACATAATATACATGCATTATAAATGACTCACGATAATATGTTAGCGGAATATTAGGTACACGCTAGTGCTCGCGGATCTTGGCATGTTAGTAGACCTACCTACCACGAGCAACGAGCCGGACGTTACGTTATTGCGGGCGGGCGGCGCCGCCGGCGCCAGACTACGGAAGCCAACGAGCCGGACGTTACGTTATTGCGTGAGGGAGCTATCGCCGGCCGCCGGCCGGCGCCCGACTGGCGCATAGCGTCGGTAATCGTTTACGTTTGACTTCAGTATAAGTTACCTATGAGCGATTAGCAAAATATTTTGGGTGGATATAGGTCAGCAAGAACGGTGCTATCCGTCTGTGTAAATTTTCCGTTCAAGTTTGTCCTCATTTTGGGTGTTACGGCGGTGTGAAGGATTCAACTGTCCACAAATATTGCAATTCGACTTCAACGCCAAAATATTAGTCTCACAGCTTTGAGTAACAAATATAATTTGAAGACGGTCACTGTGCCTGCAAAATGGTGCCCAAATCAGCGTTCTACGTCAAACAGTTTCCGAGCAACAATTGAAATCCTGAATAGGCCAATTTTATCATTAAAGTGGTCACAACTTTGCACGTGTCAGGCGCATCGATCTGGACGACACTCTATACGCAAGGCCAATCGATTATCTAGCACATAGTGTTGCTCGCATACCGCTGCGACTCTCGGTTGCCGAGCAAGCGGCCGGGGAAACGGGCGAAACTTGCCCGTTTTTCGCGATTTCCGAATGACTCGTTTCCCATGTTAAACGAATGGCGCACGTGCGCACGCGCCGACGCCGCACCTTCGTTTTTTTAAAGCTGAAAATTTAATACGACCTGTTGAATCACGGGACCAAAAAGTGCTGAAAAAATCACTCTCATAACTCATCAGACGGCTGCACAGGAACCGATTTAGGGCGTCACTCCGGCGGCGGCGGCGGCGGCGGCGGCGGCGGCGGCGGGTCATCTTTTAGGATTTATAATATAGAGACTAGAGGGCCTGTATTGCGCGATGCGCAATTTATATAGCCAGCTTATGTATATATGCTAGCCGTTTCCAGTGTCCCGTATTCCGTATTCAGTATTCCGTATTCAGTATTCCTTATTCATTATTCCGTATTCCGTATTCCGTATATCGTATCTCGTTTCTCGTATTCCGTATTACGTATTCCGTATTACGTATTCCGTATTACGTATCCCGTTCCCGTTACCGTATCCCATTACCGTATCCCGTTACCGTATCCCGTTCCCGTATCCCGTTACCGTATCCCGTTCCCGTATCCCGTTCCCGTATTCCGTTCCCGTATCCCGTTCTCGTATCCCGTTCCCGTATCCCGTTCCCGTATCTCGTTTCCCCGTTCCTGTATCCCGTTCCCGTATCCCGTTCCCGTATCACGTTCCCGTATCCCGTTCCCGTATCCCGTTCCCGTATCCCGTTCCCGTATCCCGTTCCCGTATCCCGTTCCCGTATCCCGTTCCCGTATCCCGCATCCCGTTCCTGTATCCCGTTCCCGTATCTCGTTCCCGTATCCCGTTCCTATATCCCATTCCCATATCCCGTTCCCGTATCCCGTATCCCGTTACTGTATCCCGCTCCCGTATCCCACTCTCGTATCCCGCTCCCGTATCCCGCTCCCGTATCCCGCTCCCGTATCCGGCTCCCGTATCCGGCTCCCGTATCCCGCTCCCGTATCCCGCTCCCGAAACCCGCTCCCGTATCCCGCTCCCGTATCCCGTTCCCGTATCCCGTTCCCGTACCCCGTTATCGTATCTCGTTCCCGTATCCCGTATCCCGTTCCCATATCCCGTTCCCGTATTCCGTTCCCGTATCCCGTTCCCGTATCCCGTTCCCGTATCACGTTCCCGTATCCCGTTCCCGTATCCTGTTCCCGTATACCGTTCCCGTATCCCGTTCCCGTATCCCGTTCCCGTATCCCGTTCCCGTATCCCGTTCCCGTATCCCGTTCCCGTATCCCGTTCCCGTATCCCGTTCCCGTATCCCGTTCCCGTATCCCGTTCCCGTATCCCGTTCCTGTATCCCGTCCCCGTATCCCATTCCCGTATCCCGTATCCCGTTCCCGTATCCCGTTCCCGTATCCCGTTCCCGTATCCCGTTCCCGTATCCCGTTCCTGTATCCCGCTCCCATATCCCGCTCCTGTATCCCGCTCCCGTATCCCGCATCCCGCTCCCGTATCCCGCTCCCGAATCCCGTTCCGTATCCCGCTCCCGTATCCGTTCCCTATCCCGTTCCCGTATCCTGTTCCCGTATCGCGTTCCCGTATACTTTTCCTGTATCCCTTACCCGCATCCCGTTTCCGTATCCAGTTTCCGTATCCCGTATCCCGTTCCCGTATCCCGTTCCAGTATCCCGTTCCCGTATCCCGTTCCCGTATCCCGTTCCCGTATCCCGTTCCCGTATCCCGTTCCCGTATCCCGTTCCCGTATCCCGTTCCCGTATCCTGTTCCCGTATCCCGTATCCCATATCCCGTATCCCGTATCCTGTATCCTGTTCCCGTATCTCGTTCCCGTATCTCGTTCCCGTATCCCGTTCCCGGATGCCGTATCTCGTATCGCGCTCCTGCTCGAGTTCCCGTTCCCGTTCCCGTTCCCATATCCCGTATCCTGTTTATGTATCTCGTTTCCGTATCTCGTTCCCGTATCACGTTTTCGTATCACGTTCCCGTATCACGTTCCCGTATTACGTTCCCGTATCACGTTCCCGTATCACGTTCCCGTATCCCGCTCCCGTATCTCGTACACCGTTCCGATATCTCCTTACCATATCTAGTTCCCGTATCTCATTCCCGCATCCTGTTCCCGTATCTCGTTCCAGCATCCCTTTCTCGTACCCAATTTCCGTATCTAGTTGCCGTATTTCGTTCTCATATCTGCTTACCGTATCTCGTTCCCGTGTCGCAGTCTCTGCCAAAACATTTTAGCGGTTTACATGCCTGAAATATGTCAACTGGCTTCAACAAAATCTCCCCGGGAGGGAGGTGCGACGTCAGCTAGTCATGCGCTCATTGATGAATTTGACTGCGGCAGTGTCAGTCTTGGGCAAACTTAAGCGATGCTATTTTATTCGACGAAATTATTTCGCAACGTTAGCGTCGGTAATCATTTACGTTTGACTTCATCATAAGTTACCTATGAGCGATCTACATAATATTTTGGGTGGATATAGGTCAGCAAGAACGGCGCTATCCGTCTGTGTAAATTTGCCGGTCAAGTTTGTCCTCGTTTTGGGTGATATAGGTCAGCAAGAACGGCGCTATCCGTCTGTGTAAATTTGCCGGTCAAGTTTGTCCTCGTTTTGGGTGTTACCGGCGGTGTGAAGGATTAAATTGTCCAAAAATATTGCATTTAAACTTTAACGCCAAAATATTAGTTACACAGCTTTGAGTAACACATATAATTTTAAGACGGATCACTGCGCCTGCAAAATGGTGCCCGGATCAGCGTTCTACAGCGAATAGTTTCCGAGCACCCAATTTAAATCCTGAATAGGCCAATTTTATCATTAAAGTGATCACAACTTTGCACGTGGCACGCGCATCGCCTCTGGACAGACATTCTATACGCAAGGCCAATCCATTATCTATCAACATAGTGTTTGCTTGCATATCGCTGCGACGCTCGGTTGCCGAGCAAGCGGCCGGGGAACTCGCACGAAACTTGTCCGTTTTTTCGCGATTTCACAATGTCGCGTTTCCCATGTTAAACGAATGGTGCACGCGCGCAACGTACCGACGCCGCACCATTGGTCGGATCAACACCAAAACTTGATACGACCTGTGTTGAATCACGGGACCCAAAAGTCCTGAAAAAATCCTCCTCATAACTCATCAG
This sequence comes from Chirona hameri, assembly GCA_036785665.1. Lineage (NCBI taxonomy): Eukaryota > Metazoa > Arthropoda > Thecostraca > Balanomorpha > Balanidae > Chirona > Chirona hameri. The sequence continues at coordinate 39,281 of JAXIVJ010012424.1, forward strand.
ACGACTGCACAGGAACCCGATTTAGGGCGTCACTCCGGCGGCGGCGGCGGCGGCGGGTCAACTTTTAGGATTTACTAGAGGCCCTGTATTGCGCGATGCGCAATTTATATAGCCAGCTAATTTAAATATGCTAGCCGTTTCCCGTATCTCGTATTCCTTATTCCGTATTCCGTATTCCGTATTCCGTATTCCGTATCTCGTTTCCCGTATTCCGTATCCCGTATCCCCGTATCCGTTCCCGTATATATATATATATTATATATATATATATACATATATATATATATATAGTATATATAGTATATATTATATATTATATATATAATATATATATATATATATATATCTATATCTATATCTATATCTATATCTATATCTATATCTATATCTATATCTATATACTATATCTATATCTATATCTATATCTATAGCTAATATCTATATCTATATCTATATCTATATCTATATCTATATCTATATCTATATCTTATCTATATCTATATCTTTATCTATATCTATATCTATATCTAATATCTATATCTATATCTATATCTATATCTAAAGATCTCTATATCTATATCATAGATCTATATCTATATCTATCATCTATATCTATATCTATATCTATATCTATAGTCTATATCTATATATCTTATATCTATATCTATATATATATATATATATCTATAATATAGTATATATATTCTATATATATACTATATCTACTAATATATATATTATAATATATATATATATATAGATATTATATATATATATAATATATCTATATAATAATATATTATAGTAGATATATAGTATATATATATATATATATATATATAGTATAAATATATATCTATTATATCTAATATATTTATATATATAATATACTTATATAGATATATATATATAATATAGATATTAATATACATTATACTATAATATTTATATACTATATATTAATATTATATATATATATATATTATATTATATCTATATATATATTATATATATAGTATATATTATATATAATAATATATATAGTCCTATATCTATATCATATATCTATATCTATATCTAATCTCTCTCTCTC
>JAXIVJ010012425.1:10000-40372 GCA_036785665.1 Chirona hameri
GAAAGCGGAGTGAAATTCGTTTCGAGTCACTTGGATCGCCTATGGGGTACCCCTCGGGCCATTGGACCCCTTCGAGGCTCAAGGTGGAGGGTGGGGGGGGGGGGGGGGGGGGGGAGCATGACCCCTGCCTCCCTTTGGATCCGCCACTGGCTGTGAGGTAACAGTTTGAACTGCTCAAATGCATATAATAACGGGATCAGAGTACGCCCGTATAATAACGGGATTAGAGTACGCCCGTTATAATAACGGGATCAGAGTACGCCCGTAAAATAACGGGATCAGGGTACGCCCGTTATAATAACGGGATCAGAGTCCGCCCGTTTGAGACAGGTTGTATCGGCTGTTACATATCAATCAATTAAAAAGCATCAATTAAAATTACTACTATTCGCTCTGGTACCACCGATAGGTTAATATTTTCCGACCACTGGTCACTGCCTTCCCCATCATCTCCTGCTGTTGATCTCTCGGGCTCATCCTTTCACCTCTACAATCACCATCGCCAATTCAAAAGTTACTATAGGACGGCTCTTAATGTCGTCCTCACTGAGTGACGACATTAAGAGCCACTGGACTCTACTGGAGTGACTACCACTGGACACACTGTTCACCACTGCAACGTGAATACCACTGGACACACTGTTCACCACTGCAACGTGAATACCACTGGACACACTGTTCACCACTGCAACGTGAATACCACTGGACACACTGTTCACCACTGCAACGTGAATACCACTGGACACACTGTTCACCACTGCAACGTGAATACCACTGGACACACTGTTCACCACTGCAACGTGAATACCACTGGACACACTGTTCACCACTGCAACGTGAATACCACTGGACACACTGTTCACCACTGCAACGTGAATACCACTGGACACACTGTTCACCACTGCAACGTGAATACCACTGGACACACTGTTCACCACTGCAACGTGAATACCACTGAACACACTGTTCATACCACTGCAACGTGAATACCACTAAACACACTGTTCACCACTGCAACGTGAATACCACTGGACACACTGTTCACCACTGCAACGCGAATACCACTGGACACACTGTTCACCACTGCAACGTGAATACCACTGAACACCTGTTCACCACTGCAACGTGAATACCACTGGACACACTGTTCACCACTGCAACGTGAATACCACTGGACACACTGTTCACCACTGCAACGTGAATACCACTGGACACACTGTTCACCACTGCAACGTGAATACCACTGTACACACTGTTCACCACTGCAACGTGAATACCACTGAACACCTGTTCACCACTGCAACGTGAATACCACTGGACACACTGTTCACCACTGCAACGTGAATACCACTGGACACACTGTTCACCACTGCAACGTGAATACCACTGGACACACTGTTCACCACTGCAACGTGAATACCACTGGACACACTGTTCACCACTGCAACGTGAATACCACTGGACACACATGTTCACCACTGTTCGTGAATACCACTGGACACACTGTTCACCACTGTTCGTGAATACCACTGGACACACTGTTCACCACTAATCGTGAATACCACTGAACACATGTTCACCACTGTTCGTGAATACCACTGAACACATGTTCACCACTGTTCGTGAATACCACTGGACACACTGTTCACCACTGTTCGTGAATACCACTGGACACACTGTTCATACCACTGTTCGTGAATACCACTGGACACACTGTTCACCACTGCAACGTGAATACCACTGAACACACTGTTCACCACTGTTCGTGAATACCACTGGACACACTGTTCACCACTGCAACGTGAATACCACTGGACACACTGTTCACCACTGTTCGTGAATACCACTGGACACACTGTTCACCACTGTTCGTGAATACCACTGGACACACTGTTCACCACTGCAACGTGAATACCACTGGACACACTATTCACCACTGCAACGTGAATACCACTGGACACACTGTTCACCACTGTTCGTGAATACCACTGGACACACTGTTCACCACTGCAACGTGAATACCACTGGACACACTGTTCACCACTGCAACGTGAATACCACTGGACACACTGTTCACCACTGCAACGTGAATACCACTGGACACACTGTTCACCACTGCAACGTGAATACCACTGGACACACTGTTCACCACTGCAACGTGAATACCACTGGACACACTGTTCACCACTGCAACGTGAATACCACTGGACACACTGTTCACCACTGCAACGTGAATACCACTGGACACACTGTTCACCACTGCAACGTGAATACCACTGGACACACTGTTCACCACTGCAACGTGAATACCACTGGACACACTGTTCACCACTGCAACGTGAATACCACTGAACACACTGTTCATACCACTGCAACGTGAATACCACTGGACACACTGTTCACCACTGCAACGTGAATACCACTGGACACACTGTTCACCACTGCAACGTGAATACCACTGGACACACTGTTCACCACTGCAACGTGAATACCACTGAACACCTGTTCACCACTGCAACGTGAATACCACTGGACACACTGTTCACCACTGCAACGTGAATACCACTGGACACACTGTTCACCACTGCAACGTGAATACCACTGGACACACTGTTCACCACTGCAACGTGAATACCACTGGACACACTGTTCACCACTGCAACGTGAATACCACTGGACACACTGTTCACCACTGCAACGTGAATACCACTGGACACACTGTTCACCACTGCAACGTGAATACCACTGGACACACTGTTCACCACTGCAACGTGAATACCACTGGACACACTGTTCACCACTGCAACGTGAATACCACTGAACACACTGTTCATACCACTGCAACGTGAATACCACTGGGCACACTGTTCACCACTGCAACGTGAATACCACTGGACACACTGTTCACCACTGCAACGTGAATACCACTGGACACACTATTCACCACTGCAACGTGAATACCACTGAACACCTGTTCACCACTGCAACGTGAATACCACTGGACACACTGTTTACCACTGCAACGTGAATACCACTGGACACACTGTTCACCACTGCAACGTGAATACCACTGGACACACTGTTCACCACTGCAACGTGAATACCACTGGACACACTGTTCACCACTGCAACGTGAATACCACTGGACACACTGTTCACCACTGCAACGTGAATACCACTGGACACACTGTTCACCACTGCAGCGTGAATACCACTGGACACACTGTTCACCACTGTTCGTGAATACCACTGGACACACTGTTCATACCACTGTTCGTGAATACCACTGGACACACTGTTCACCACTGCAACGTGAATACCACTGAACACACTGTTCACCACTGTTCGTGAATACCACTGGACACACTGTTCACCACTGCAACGTGAATACCACTGGACACACTGTTCACCACTGTTCGTGAATACCACTGGACACACTGTTTACCACTGTTCGTGAATACCACTGGACACACTGTTCACCACTGCAACGTGAATACCACTGGACACACTATTCACCACTGCAACGTGAATACCACTGGACACACTGTTCACCACTGTTCGTGAATACCACTGGACACACTGTTCACCACTGCAACGTGAATACCACTGGACACACTGTTCACCACTGCAACGTGAATACCACTGGACACACTGTTCACCACTGCAACGTGAATACCACTGGACACACTGTTCACCACTGTTCGTGAATACCACTGGACACACTGTTCACCACTGCAACGTGAATACCACTGGACACACTGTTCACCACTGCAACGTGAATACCACTGGACACACTGTTCACCACTGCAACGTGAATACCACTGGACACACTGTTCACCACTGCAACGTGAATACCACTGGACACACTGTTCACCACTGCAGCGTGAATACCACTGGACACACTGTTCACCACTGCAACGTGAATACCACTGGACACACTGTTCACCACTGCAACGTGAATACCACTGGACACACTGTTCACCACTGCAACGTGAATACCACTGAACACACTGTTCATACCACTGCAACGTGAATACCACTGGACACACTGTTCACCACTGCAACGTGAATACCACTGGACACACTGTTCACCACTGCAACGTGAATACCACTGGACACACTGTTCACCACTGCAACGTGAATACCACTGAACATCTGTTCACCACTGCAACGTGAATACCACTGGACACACTGTTCACCACTGCAACGTGAATACCACTGGACACACTGTTCACCACTGCAACGTGAATACCACTGGACACACTGTTCACCACTGCAACGTGAATACCACTGGACACACTGTTCACCACTGCAACGTGAATACCACTGAACACCTGTTCACCACTGCAACGTGAATACCACTGGACATACTGTTCACCACTGCAACGTGCATACCACTGGACACACTGTTCACCACTGCAACGTGAATACCACTGGACACACTGTTCACCACTGCAACGTGAATACCACTGGACACACTGTTCACCACTGCAACGTGAATACCACTGAACACACTGTTCATACCACTGCAACGTGAATACCACTAAACACACTGTTCACCACTGCAACGTGAATACCACTGGACACACTGTTCACCACTGCAACGTGAATACCACTGGGCACACTGTTCACCACTGCAACGTGAATACCACTGGACACACTGTTCACCACTGCAACGTGTATACCACTGAACACACTGTTCACCACTGTTCGTGAATACCACTGGACACACTGTTCACCACTGCAACGTGAATACCACTGGACACACTGTTCACCACTGTTCGTGAATACCACTGGACACACTGTTCACCACTGTTCGTGAATACCACTGGACACACTGTTCACCACTGCAACGTGAATACCACTGGACACACTGTTCACCACTGCAACGTGAATACCACTGGACACACTGTTCACCACTGTTCGTGAATACCACTGGACACACTGTTCACCACTGTTCGTGAAAACCACTGGACACACTGTTCACCACTGCAACGTGAATACCACTGGACACACTGTTCACCACTGTTCGTGAATACCACTGAACACACTGTTCATACCACTGCAACGTGAATACCACTAAACACACTGTTCACCACTGCAACGTGAATACCACTGGACACACTGTTCACCACTGCAACGTGAATACCACTGGGCACACTGTTCACCACTGCAACGTGAATACCACTGGACACACTGTTCACCACTGCAACGTGTATACCACTGAACACACTGTTCACCACTGTTCGTGAATACCACTGGACACACTGTTCACCACTGCAACGTGAATACCACTGGACACACTGTTCACCACTGTTCGTGAATACCACTGGACACACTGTTCACCACTGTTCGTGAATACCACTGGACACACTGTTCACCACTGCAACGTGAATACCACTGGACACACTGTTCACCACTGCAACGTGAATACCACTGGACACACTGTTCACCACTGTTCGTGAATACCACTGGACACACTGTTCACCACTGTTCGTGAATACCACTGGACACACTGTTCACCACTGCAACGTGAATACCACTGGACACACTGTTCACCACTGTTCGTGAATACCACTGAACACATGTTCACCACTGTTCGTGAATACCACTGAACACATGTTCACCACTGTTCGTGAATACCACTGGACACACTGTTCACCACTGTTCGTGAATACCACTGGACACACTGTTCACCACTGCAACGTGAATACCACTGGACACACTGTTCACCACTGCAACGTGAATACCACTGGACCCACTGTTCACCACTGCAACGTGAATACCACTGGACACACTGTTCACCACTGCAACGTGAATACCACTGGACACACTGTTCACCCCTGTTCGTGAATACCACTGGACACACTGTTCACCACTGTTCGTGAATACCACTGGACACACTGTTCACGACTGCAACGTGAATACCACTGGACACACTGTTTACCACTGCAACGTGAATACCACTGGACACACTGTTCACCACTGCAACGTGAATACCACTGGACACACTGTTCACCACTGCAACGTGTATACCACTGAACACACTGCTCACCACTGTTCGTGAATACCACTGGACACACTGTTCACCACTGCAACGTGAATACCACTGGACACACTGTTCACCACTGTTCGTGAATACCACTGGACACACTGTTCACCACTGTTCGTGAATATTACTGGACACACTGTTCACCACTGCAACGTGAATACCACTGGACACACTGTTCACCACTGCAACGTGAATACCACTGGACACACTGTTCACCACTGTTCGTGAATACCACTGGACACACTGTTCACCACTGTTCGTGAATACCACTGGACACACTGTTCACCACTGCAACGTGAATACCACTGGACACACTGTTCACCACTGCAACGTGAATACCACTGGACACACTGTTCACCACTGTTCGTGAATACCACTGGACACACTGTTCACCACTGTTCGTGAATACCACTGGACACACTGTTCATACCACTGGACACCTGTTCACCACTGTTCGTGAATACCACTGAACACATGTTCACCACTGTTCGTGAATACCACTGAACACATTTTCATACCACTGGACACACTGTTCACCACTGCAACGTGAATACCACTGGATACACTGTTCACCACTGTTCGTGAATACCACTGAACACACTGTTCATACCACTGGACACCTGTTCACCACTGCAACGTGAATACCACTGGACACACTGTTCACCACTGTTCGTGAATACCACTGGACACACTGTTCATACCACTGGACACCTGTTCACCACTGTTCGTGAATACCACTGAACACATGTTCACCACTGTTCGTGAATACCACTGAACACATGTTCATACCACTGGACACACTGTTCACCACTGTTCGTGAATACCACTGGACACACTGTTCACCACTGCAACGTGAATACCACTGGACACATGTTCACCACTGCAACGTGAATACCACTGGACACACTGTTCACCACTGCAACGTGAATACCACTGGACACACTGTTCACCACTGTTCGTGAATACCACTGGACACACTGTTCACCACTGTTCGTGAATACCACTGGACACACTGTTCACCACTGTTCGTGAATACCACTGGACACACTGTTCACCACTGTTCGTGAATACCACTGGACACACTGTTCACCACTGCAACGTGAATACCACTGGACACACTGTTCACCACTGCAACGTGAATACCACTGGACACACTGTTCACCACTGCAACGTGAATACCACTGGACACACTGTTCACCACTGCAACGTGAATACCACTGGACACACTGTTCACCACTGCAACGTGAATACCACTGGACACACTGTTCACCACTCTTCGTGAATACCACTGGACACACTGTTCACCACTGTTCGTGAATACCACTGGACACACTGTTCACCACTGTTCGTGAATACCACTGGACACACTGTTCACCACTGTTCGTGAATACCACTGGACACACTGTTCACCACTGTTCGTGAATACCACTGGACACACTGTTCACCACTGTTCGTGAATACCACTGAACACATGTTCACCACTGTTCGTGAATACCACTGAACACCTGTTCATACCACTGGACACACTGTTCACCACTGTTCGTGAATACCACTGAACACCTGTTCATACCACTGGACACCTGTTCATATCTGGTTAGATAGTAGGTAAAGCCAGTCGCTTTGTTCTATAGGATTGCCAGGTCATTGTTTTGTCACACTGGCTACACAAATTTTCAGCGAACGTGATTCCGCAGGATAGGCTTAGAGCAATATTTCTTTTTCCCACGCAATTACGTTGAAAACATAATATTATGCATTACAAAACAAAAAATTCAGGACGTTGAAAGCTTTCCTGGGGATCATAAATATATTCCCACTGGGGCAATGCTGCAACATTGGACTTCTGCAGGTATTTTAAACATCGCTCCCTGACCGTCGCCTGCAGTTCTCAGCTTCTCAGCTCCCTCAGCGCAGCCTACTGAAGCTCAGTATAACGTTCGACCCGTCCCTGATTGGGCGCCATGCTGTCTCCCGGCAGAGGGGAGGGCGACTCCCTCCCTCCCTCCCTCCCCTGTGTACTCGGCCCGTCTCCTCTCTCTTTTCTCAGTGGGCCAGCCGGCCGCGCTCCTGCACCGGCACGACACCGATACATTTAGATAAGCATTGACATCTTTACCAACACGACGCCCGCCGCGGCGCTCCTGACTTCTTGTTTTTCTGCTCATTCTTCGCTGCCGTCCTCTCCTGCGCGCCTCTCATTCAACTGTCCAGCCTGTTTACCCTATGTGCCGTTTTGATTTATTCGTACAGGCCTTGTTATTCTTTTCATTATTCTCTTGGCAGCGGCGCGGTGCTGCCTGATGGCAGAAGAGCGCGATGAATTAGATACATTTCAGACGTGGACGCCGGGGGTACACAGGTGAGCCGGTGAGAGAGTTGGCCAGCTGGAGCGACGTCCGATGGAGGAGAGGGGTCGAAACCAGCCAGTGTTTGGACGTGTTTGAAGTGGATTTCCATCGAACAAGTGGTTTACTCAACAAACTGATTAATCCAGCTATTTGTTATGAGACTTACTTGAAGGACGTTGAAAAAACATGTTGTAATAGTGACGGCTACCATCACAGACATGGATAATACCAAAGAATACATGGCTTACATTTTTTTTGCTTTCCTACCAGATGTGCTACACGGCACGTGCCTACGCGTCTTCCGCGTACTTTACCGCCCACGCGTTGAGTGTATTGAAAGCACGCATAAATGCCGATTTATATAATGTAAGTGTATGCACTAGCAATACTTTTTCAGAAGCACACAAAAATGCGATTTATTAAACGTACACCTGTTCATGTTGGACCTTCTTCTATAGTTACAACATCCTAATAACTATAGTCGCAGTTCAATTAGGTATCTGAATTGGCTCGTCAATATAATGGGCTCCAATCTATATGCAGCTAGACAGGCACGGTCTTGTTAGTGCGTCTCGTTCGCACAGTGCAGATGGGTGTGAATTGATCATTAGTGTTTAGCAGCCGGAGAGAAGTGGGAGTGAATTGATCTCCGTCGATAACCCAGTGTTGGTGGGTGTTCCGCTGTACAGGCTCCACCCAGCGATCAGGGCCTCAATGGAACAGCATGAAATGCGATCAGCATCGTAATTCGTCGGTGATGTGAGGCTGCTATCTGCAAGTGGGGGAGATATTCGATCTCGCAGAAGCCTTCGGCTGGGTTTGAAGACGCCCAATAATGCACGATTTCACGATTACATGGGAATACATGTCGAATTGAATATGTTTCAGTTTTTTCTTCTCGTTCTGAAATATTAGCTCCCACAAGAACAGGATAGGAACGTCAAGTGAAACAGTTGAATATTTCCAATAGTATCACCTATCGCTTTGGCTGCATAGCTGTCCTTTTTATACTATGAGTGCTGGTTGAATTTGAAACATAATCCAACATTGACGTGTTATGGTCTGCTAGATTTGGAGAATATCCCCAAGGCTATACGTTTTCAGGCATGCTTGATATTGGCGTAGGTAACGTGGCGGAGGCTAGCGGTAAGACCTCAGCACCCTTAAAAATTACATTACATTCAAATAATGTAAGCCTGCTTAAGTGAAACAGCGGTCCTCTTGCTAAACTATAGTGGATCTGCTTATATTATCTTCAAAATATTCTGTGCCGGGTTAAAATGGGGTCGAACAGCCAATGAGGTACCAGCTATAATGAAAAACAATGGCCGGAATAAATGAATTTATGAATGTCCAGCGCGAACGAGGTAAGAACGAACGGTCTGTTGATGTGTGAGGTTAGGCCACTGATTAATTCAGCAGCCAAGCCCCATAGTGAGCCCCAGCGAGAAAATGAGAACATCCAAAAAAAAAACGTAGAGACAAGCATCTACAGCTATTTAATGATTCTATGTTCAACCCAACACAAGCTTAATGTTCGATTAACACATCATTTCACATGTTTACCATAGATGCGTTCTCAGAACGTTTTCTCAACGAATAACTAGCACTCGCGCTACTGAACGTACCAAGCCTTTAGCGGGCTGTCGAACTTAACTGTAGGCAGTCGGAACTATACGACCCGGGTCCGGTTTATTATCCGTCTGTTCCGGCGGAACGACGCACACCTTCTGTCGACATTTATGACCGGTTTACACCATGGCAGCGCTAACGGGCGGCGGCGTGAGGAGCTCCTGAAGACGGCGTGTAACCGGCACCGCCCATTGCCGGGGGTAACGGTGAGAACCGAGACAGCCGCGCGCCGCACACTCGTTCTACCGCACTCGATGCCGCCGCTATCAAACGACGATAACGGAGCTACTAAGCAGGTAAGGCGTCCAGCCGAGGTGTCTGTTGTTCGATAATATGATGGTTCACGTGGACTCTGATTTCCAATTGAGTGGATGCGGAAATAGCTATACGTCGTGTGAGGTTTGGAATCACCAGAACATAATATTTAGTCATTTTGGCAGTTTCACAACTTAAACAATGGAAAAGGGGAAATAAGTTTGCCAATTTTTCGTCAATTCCAGTCGTTGGTGGGCTATTGCCCCTATTGTTCCCTGGATCCGCCAGTGCCTATGCAAATGCACTACTTCTTTAAAGCTGTTTTCGTTGTAGCCATTGTCCTGGTCTGCCTGTTTCTCTGTCCATCTACCCTCAATCCCCGTCATCTCAATGCAGTGGCCTGCAGGAGGGGGCCGTCTCTCACCTCGTCCCTCTCCGGCCCCTGCGCCGCGCTGTGTCCTTTGTCTCGGGTGTTTGGAGCACTCTGTACTGGGATCGGCACCGGGGGAGGGAGGGGAGGGAGGGGAGGAGAGGGGAGGGAGGGGCGGCAGGCCAGCCAGCGTGGCGCCGCGCCGGCCAGGAGCAGGGCCGATAACCCTCTCGCCACCGCGCGCCGCCGCCACCGCCGCACTCCCACAGCTCGAGTCACAAGCTCGCTGGGTCACAGATCGAGCTCATGGCAGACGCCCGTGTGGGCGCAGAATAGTGGAACAAAAGCTGTTTTGTTGTGTCCGGGATAAATGTTATGACAGATATCTACAATATGGACGATATGTGTTATATTGCATAGTAAAGTATAATCCAACGAACAGCGCCAAAACCATCGGGAGCGGTCCACGTGTTACATGTGACTAGAGTCATACTATAATTTATATCATTGTTTACTTTCTTGTGTGTTTTGCATACTAAAGTTTGATTCATTGTAAGCTTTAGTCATTACTCCAGATTACTGTAAGCTGAGTATCGCCATTACTGTGTAATCGGCCTACCCCTGCCGCCCAGGCATGCAAATCTCACCTTTAATTACACAGCCCACAAAACAAGTCCGTAAAATCCGATATTGCCATATAACCGTTACCGACGCCTTTCTCGATCGGCATGGCACAGCGCTCAAAACAGGGTGGCAATGATTCGCCGCCGCTATTTTCGAACTCGCCGCTATGTTTGGAATCCCGTGGCGATTCGGTCGTATATTTTCCGACCGGCGCGCCAGGGGCCCGCGCGGCATCCCTTTGCCTCGCACCCAAAGTGTGGGTTTACAAATTCCTCGCCGCCTAACTGCCAATGAGCACCGGCCAGTGGGTCGGCCGACAACAAAGGGCTTATAATAAGACGCATTGATTGCGGTGAACAGGGGCGGCGCGGGCCGGCCGCGGAACAGCGACAGACAGACAGCACTGCTCGGCTTTAATTAGCGCGCCACTGCCGCCGCCGTGCCGCGTTCGTCACCGTGCCGCTCGGCTGCGCCGCATATGTACCGGCCATATCAAATCCGCCGCCAAATTACATGCCCGATAAAAGCGATTTTCAGCGTAACTCTTCATAAAACTCACACATCGGGCCTGTTTATGGGTGCAGCTCATTACCGACTGCCAGAGACGGCAGCGCCGCGTGCGCCACAGCGTCCGAATGCTGGCCGCCGGCCGCCGCGAGCTGGGTCTGCACACATTACCGCGCGGTCGGCCGGTGAAAAGTAGCACTTGCACTGATCTTTATCACCGTGACGACCTTGTTCGGCCGGCGGCAGACATGCCGCGCCGCCACTGCCGCAGCTGCGCCGCCTGCAGACGCGGCGCGGCGGCTGCGGCGCGGCGCGGCGGCGGCGAAATATGGGCTTGCCGCCGCTGGCTGACGTGTCCGCCTCTCATTCTGCAACAAATTATACATCCCGCGAGCACGGCTGACGGCGCCGCAATTTGTCCGTACTATTGTGGTGTTAAGCGGCGCATAGCTCGTGTTTTTCCACTAATAGTTTAATTAGAGGGCGCGGGCCGTGCGGGTCAGAGAGTCGGCAGCCGGGGCGCGGCCGGCACCGCGGCGGCCGAGGACGAGGACGGGGGTGACGACTGATGACCACCGACACTCCTGATGAGACGACTGATGACCACCGACACTCCTGATGACCGAGAGTGAGGACGGGGGTGACGACTGATGACCACTGACACTCCTGCTGAGACGACTGATGACCACCGACACTCCACCGCGGCGGCCGAGGACGAGGACGGGGGTGACAACTGGTGACCACCGACACTCCTGATGACCGAGAGTGAGGACGGGGGTGACGACTGATGACCACTGACACTCCTGATGTGACGACTGATGACCACCGACACTCCTGATGAGACGACTGATGACCACCGACACTCCTGATGACCGAGAGTGAGGACGGGGTGACGACTGATGACCACTGACACTCCTGATGTGACGACTGATGACCACCGACACTCCTGATGAGACGACTGATGAACACCGACACTCCTGATGAGACGACTGATGACCACCGACACTCCTGATCACCGAGAGTGAGGACGGGGGTGACGACTGATGACCGCCGACACTCCTGATGACCGAGAGTGAGGACGGGGGTGACGTCTGATGACCACCGACACTCCTGATGTGACGACTGATGACCACCGACACTCCTGATGAGACGACTGATGACCACCGACACTCCACCGCGGCGGCCGAGGACGAGGACGGGGGTGACGACTGATGACCACCGACACTCCTGATGTGACGACTGATGACCACCGACACTCCTGATGAGACGACTGATGACCACCGACACTCCTGATGACCGAGAGTGAGGACGGAGTGACGACTGATGACCACCGACACTCCTGATGTGACGACTGATGACCACCGACACTCCTGATGAGACGACTGATGACCACCGACACTCCACCGCGGCGGCCGAGGACGAGGACGGGGGTGACGACTGATGACCACCGACACTCCTGATGACCGAGAGTGAGGATGGGGGTGACGACTGATGACCACTGACACTCCTGATGACCGAGAGTGAGGACGGGGGTGACGACTGATGACCACCGACACTCCTGATGAGACGACTGATGACCACTGACACTCCTGATGAGACGACTGATGACCACCGACACTCCTGATCACCGAGAGTGAGGACGGGGGTGACGACTGATGACCACCGACACTCCTGATGAGAAGACTGATGACCACCGACACTCCTGATGACCGAGAGTGAGGACGGGGTGACGACTGATGACCACTGACACTCCTGATGAGAAGACTGATGACCACCGACACTCCTGATGACCGAGAGTGAGGACGGGGTGACGACTGATGACCACTGACACTCCTGATGTGACGACTGATGACCACCGACACTCCTGATGAGACGACTGATGAACACCGACACTCCTGATGAGACGACTGATGACCACCGACACTCCTAATGACCGAGAGTGAGGCCAAGCGAAGCCTGATGACTGGCTGCTGACGGCTGACGGCTGATGAAATGACTGTCGGCTGATGACTGTCGGCTGATGAAATGACTGTCGGCTGATGAAATGACTGACGGCTGATTAAATGACTGACGGCTGATGAAATGACTGTCGGCTGATTCAATGACTGACGGCTGATGGAATGACTGACGGCTGATGGAATGACTGACGGCTGATGGAATGACTGACGTCTGACGACAGACGAGTGAAGGGTGACGAGTGACCACCGACAACTGTCGTTTAAATACCCTGCTGACAATTGACAACTGAAAGTGAAGATTGACGACTGCCGAGTGGTGAACAACTAGGTCGACCAACCATGAAATCGGCTCTGGTTTAACCCAAAAAAAATCCTGTACGGAGCACTAAGCCGGTTATCTTCACTAAAACATTAAATTATCTATCGAGTGTGATGGATTCACCGAGTATGGCACGCTGCGTGGACGATGCTCTTTTTGGGTCAAACCTCAGGTAACTCAGGTGTTCAATAAAGATCGATCGGACAGTGTCGGTGTGACCCGGGATTGTGGCGCTCGGTTATCTGAACTCGGTTATCGGTTATCCACACTAGGCACTCGGTTATTCACACGAGGTTATCTGAACGAACCGAACAGCAACATTGACCTGTGATGACCCGGTCTTAATGCGTACGGTGCCTGGTTGAATTTACTGCTTACATGGCGCCGTCATATCATGAAATATGCTCCTCTGGACAGGGGCGGATCCAGGAGGGGGGGGGGGGGGGGGGGGGAAGGGGCCATGCCCCCCACCAAAGGTCCTACAACTATGATCTCCCAAGCGGTCGGACGTACAGTTGTAAAAATTGCCTTTGCAGCAGAAAAAATCCAGATATCCACATTTAAAAACCTGACAATTTCGCGGCATGATACAACATTCGCAATTGCTTCTAAAAATTCGGAAAATGGGAAAATGAATTCATTAAGTGTCTGGCAAAGGCTCTCCTTAGCGGTACCTAATTGCTAGCTCCAGGGCCCACTCCCTTCAAACAATATTAGCTTTCAAGCGGGCTATATGTTTAGCTAGTCTGCAGATTCCGAAAAAAAGGTGACGCGAACGCAAAGACGCGGACATCGGCTCCCGGAAGCTGCTCCAGCGGCGCCCAACTTGCTGGACCGAAGAGCCTAATAGTGGGACCAGGCCAGGACCATCTTCCCAAGCCATCTCGCCCCAGGCTCCTCTAGATCCACATGGACCATTTATACGTGGAAAAGTCGTTCTGCCTCTTGCTGCTTTTAAACCGTTTGCACTGTTACCAGTTTTTTGTTACATTTCAGTACATATGTAATGTGTACAGTTATTATCAAATGTACTATTGAGCACTGACTGCCACCGGTCATCGTGATTTACTATCCGATGAATATGTATATGAAAAACTACCTTAATTTCAATATTTTTCATCATACAGAGATGTGCAACCAGGAAAGGGGTTACCTGAGGCTTGGCTCCACTCACGGTCTGGTTCCAATATTAAAATTTCGTTTTCCACGACCTAAAATTAACATTTTCACGCTGCTTCGCGGCGTCACATCAGTGGCCATCGTCATAGCGAACTATCGTCATCGTCTTCGGTTCGTTGTAACGGTGAATTGAATGAGTAGCATTTTTATCTTCTTATCTTCTACAAGGCCCATATTTCTGGGTTTTATCAGGCAAACACGTAAAATTTCGCTATTTTTCAATATTTGTCATCATACCGAGATGTGGAACCAGGAATACGGGTTAACTGAGGCTTGGCTCCTCTCATGGTCTGGTTCCAATATTAAAATTTCGTTTTTCACCACCTAAAATAAAAAAAAATCACGCCGCTTCGCGGCGTCACATCGGTGGCCATCGTCATAACGAAGCCATCGTCATCGTCTTCGGTTCGTTGTAACGGTGAATTGAATGAATAGCATTTTTAGCTTCTTATCCTCTACATGGCCCATATTTCTGGGTTTTATCAGGCAAGCCCGTAAAATTAAAAATAACAAGCGCTAAATAACAAGTACCTACTATAACAAGAACACCACATTACAAATGCTGCAAAGGCACACGCATACAAATTGGGGTACATTTTTTCCGTCATATTAGCCGACCCCTACTAAAAAAAATGCAGCCACGCTCCTGCCTACCCCCCGCTCAACAACGTTTTGGAAATACGCCACTAGATTTGCCCCTCCCCCCAAAACACGGTTAGATCCGCCCCTGGCTCTGGACCAGTGCTTCAATCGCAGTGATTACATCTACTTCTTTACGGAGAATTCGTTATGAAACATGTGTTGATTTGTATTAGAATTTCACTTCAACACCACAGGTGCATTTGCCATTGATTGTTTCCAGTATCAAATAACGGAAATAACAAGGATTTCGCGACTTTACTCTTAATTTCAATGTTCGGTTATATCTTATGAAGCAGACCTTTGATTTGAAAAGTTGCATGATACAAATTAGATGCACAAATATCGCCCAAACCTTAATCGTAACGCTTGGGAGTCATACAAATTTTGAATACACCCATTTTGGTTACATAAGCATCGCATTCTGTGGGAGCAAAACACATCATAATTGTCTTGAATTTTTTTTGGGGGAGGTTTATCACATAATATAAAGTAAAGTTTTATTTTGCAACACACATGATTGCAGGGAAGTAATAATTGCTTTCATACAGTGCTTAATGCACTGCCGATATACCGTCGATATAATGTCGAAATAATGTCGATATAATGTCGATATAATGTCGATATAATGTCGATATAATGTCGATATAATGTCGATATAATGTCGATATTATGTCGATATAATGTCGATATAATGTCGATATAATGTCGATATAATGTCGATATAATGTCGATATAATGTCGATATAATGTCGATATGATGTCGATATAATGTCGATATAATGTCGATATAATGTCGATATAATGTCGATATAATGTCGATATAATGTCGATATAATGTCGATATAATGTCGATATAATGTCGATATACCGTCGATATAATGTCGATATACCGTCGATATAATGTCGATATAATGTCGATAAAATGTCGATATAATGTCGATATAATGTCGATATAATGTCGATATAATGTCGATATAATGTCGATATAATGTCGATATAATGTCGATATAATGTCGATATAATGTCGATATACCGTCGATATAATGTCGATATAATGTCGATATAATGTCGATATAATGTCGATATAATGTCGATATAATGTCGATATAATGTCGATATAATGTCGATATAATGTCGATATACCGTCGATATAATGTCGATATAATGTCGATATAATGTCGATATAATGTCGATATGATGTCGATATAATGTCGATATAATGTCGATATAATGTCGGAGTTTTGCCCCGCCACACACCGCTGCCATGTGTCGGCAGTGTGAGCGGCGGGTGCGGGTGCGGGGCGGCGGTTCCCAGGGGCAGCGCGGTGCCCGGTAGCCTGTCTGCGTCACCCCTACAACCATTAGCCCTCCCATTCCGGGGTTCGGACTCTGAGGTCCGGGGTCCGGCCCGGCTGGCTGGACTCTGGTGTCCGGCGGTGTTGAACAGCGGTGGCAGAATGTGCCGCGCAGCACCTCGGCCGCCGCGCGGCAGTCACATTCCTCTGCCGACAACAGACGCGCCGCACCGCCCCTCTCCCCGCCCTCCCTCCCTCTCTCTCTCTCCCGCGCCGCTCGCCAAATGGATTCCGAGCGGGGAATCCGTCCTGCGAATGGCCCCGCGCGCCGCCGCCCGCCGCGGTCGGCAAAGGATGCCCCCCGCGCAGCGGCGCTTTGTGCCAAAAACGACTGCGCCGTCCGCTTTGTTATTCGCTCAGAATGGGACGAAAGGAATCCGGCATCGAATCGGCTCCGAAATAGAGAAAACCAACAGATCAATATGATGGCGATAGTCAAGGAAGGAGCCGCACCAGACCAGGGGAAGAGGACATTATATGCATAAGAATAGGCGACCAAACAGGCAATCAAAATATTTGTTAGGCTCCGAGCTGGGTCGTGGGAAAGTCTCGGGTGGGGGTGGGGGGTGGTGGGGGTTGCGGCGAGGATCAGCGATAACGCGGTGCTGTGAGAACAGAGACTGAACACCTGGAGAAATTCTCTGTTGCTCAGGAAACTGCCAGCAGTAACCTCAAGCTATGATTGGTGCAAAGGGACCGCTGTCGGGGCCGGATAGAAGATACTTCACTTGTCGCGGTCAGGCCAGTCAGCTGACCAAAAGTTATTGGCATCGGCACAATTATGTTTTCTGACCAAAAGTTATCGACGTCGACATGATTATGTGTTCTTGCTTAGCGAGCAATGCACTATGTCGCTGATGGCGGGAAGAGCGCGCGTTTGTCATGTTAGGCTGCCGAAGCCTGTCATGTTGAGACCACATAATTGCTAATGATGCGCTGCAGCGCGGCGTCGGCCATCGTTGTTGACGCGTGATGCACCGTGATACAACCTGCTCATGTGGCCGGCAGCGGCGGATACCGCAGACCTGTTCAAGGGGTCTGCGGCCGCCGCGGCTCCCGCGACCAAAAAGGCGGGGCCTAATTTGAACAACTTGAACACTTTTGCGGCCGCTGATGGCATCCGATAGATGGCGCGTGTAACGGTCGCAAGACGCAACGAATAGTAAATTTCATGGAAACCCTGAATGTTTTTCAAAGCTACTCAACTACATGAACATCTACTGCGAGTCGTCATTCATGGTCAAACAACCACCAGTGAGCTGAAATATCAACAAAACAGTGCGCAACTGTTGTCGGACGCGCGCCATTTATGTCGAAGTTCTTTTGCGGTTGCTCCCGAGCAACCGCGAGAGCCGCAGAAAGTATGACGTCACACCTCCGGACCCAGTTTTCTGTGATTGGCGGATGATTTAGCTCCGCCTTTTTGGCCGCGGGAGCCGCGGGGGCCGCAACGATTTGAACAGCACACGGAGCTGATGGGCTGGGTTTCCGCCTCCCGCTGGCCAGCGCGGAGCTGGTCAAAATTACTACAATGTCACGTGCTGTGACAACCAGCCACTCCGTGCATTCTATGAATTTATTGAGCATGACTTTGAACAGCCTAACGTGAGAATGAGACAATTCCTACAGGCTTGGAAAAAGCGCGCGGTCTAGTTAAATTGCTCCATCATTGTAAAACTTCACAGGTAATTTGGCTAAATGGCACATCAGACAGCTTTTGTGATGGTAATGTGCGACACAACTGGAGTTGTGACTGTCTCTCCACGAATGATGCGCTCATCAGGGGACCACCCGGTGACATACGGAAATTCACTGTCTCGCTCTGAGCCCTCAAGATTCCGAATGTATTAAACATTCCCCCCCCCCCCCCTCCACAGCCGCTCACTGTCCCAGGCTGTCTCGCCAGTCTGAACGACTCTGGCCCGGCGTCTTTATACTTCATCACCGCACTCTAGAGAGGAGGTACTGCCAGACCCCCCCCCCCCCTCCACAGCCGCTCACTGTCCCAGGCTGTCCGCCAGTCTGAACGACTCTGGCCCGGCGTCTTCACACTTCATCACTGCACTCTAGAGAGGAGGTACTGCCAGACCACCACCCCCCCCCCCCTCCACAGCCGCTCACTGTCCCAGGCTGTCCGCCAGTCTGAACGACTCTGGCCCGGCGTCTTTATACTTCATCACTGCACTCTAGAGAGGAGGTACTGCCAGACCACCCCCCCACCCCTCCACAGCCGCTCACTGTCCCAGGCTGTCCGCCAGTCTGAACGACTCTGGCCCGGCGTCTTTATACTTCATCACTGCACTCTAGAGAGGAGGTACTGCCAGACCACCACCCCCCCCCCTCCACAGCCGCTCACTGTCCCAGGCTGTCTCGCCAGTCTGAGGACTCTGGCCCGGCGTCTTTATACTTCATCACCGCACTCTAGAGAGGAGGTACTGCCAGACCACCCCCCCCCCCCCCCTCCACAGCCGCTCACTGTCCCAGGCTGTCTCGCCAGTCTGAACGACTCTGGCCCGGCGTCTTTATACTTCATCACTGCACTCTAGAGGGAGGTACTGCCAGACCACCACCCCCCCCCCCTCCCCAGCCGCTCACTGTCCCAGGCTGTCTCGCCAGTCTGAGCGACTCTGGCCCGGCGTCTTCACACTTCATCACTGCACTCTAGAGAGGAGGTACTGCCAGACCCCCCCCCCCCCTTCCACAGCCGCTCACTGTCCCAGGCTGTCTCGCCAGTCTGAGCGACTCTGGCCCGGCGTCTTTATACTTCATCACTGCACTCTAGAGAGGAGGTACTGCCAGACCCCCACCCCCCCCCCCCTCCCCAGCCGCTCACTGTCCCAGGCTGTCTCGCCAGTCTGAACGACTCTGGCCGGCATCTTTATACTTCATCACCGCACTCTAGAGAGGAGGTACTGCCAGACCCCCCCCCCCCCTCCACAGCCGCTCACTGTCCCAGGCTGTCTCGCCAGTCTGAACGACTCTGGCCCGGCGTCTTTACACTTCATCACCGCACTCTAGAGAGGAGGTACTGCCAGACCACCACCCCCCCCCCTCCACAGCCGCTCACTGTCCCAGGCTGTCTCGCCAGTCTGAACGACTCTGGCCCGGCGTCTTCACACTTCATCACTGCACTCTAGAGAGGAGGTACTGCCAGACCCCCCCCCCCCCCTCCACAGCCGCTCACTGTCCCAGGCTGTCTCGCCAGTCTGAACGACTCTGGCCCGGCGTCTTCACACTTCATCACTGCACTCTAGAGAGGAGGTACTGCCAGACCACCACCCCCCCCCCCCTCCACAGCCGCTCACTGTCCCAGGCTGTCTCGCCAGTCTGAACGACTCTGGCCCGGCGTCTTTATACTTCATCACTGCACTCTAGAGAGGAGGTACTGCCAGACCACCACCCCCCCCCCTCCACAGCCGCTCACTGTCCCAGGCTGTCCGCCAGTCTGAGCGACTCTGGCCCGGCGTCTTTATACTTCATCACCGCACTCTAGAGAGGAGGTACTGCCAGACCACCACCCCCCCCCCCCCTCCACAGCCGCTCACTGTCCCAGGCTGTCCGCCAGTCTGAGCGACTCTGGCCCGGCGTCTTTATACTTCATCACTGCACTCTAGAGAGGAGGTAATGCCAGACCACCACCCCCCCCCCCCCCTCCACAGCCGCTCACTGTCCCGGGCTGTCCGCCAGTCTGAGCGACTCTGGCCCGGCGTCTTTATACTTCATCACCGCACTCTAGAGAGGAGGTACTGCCAGACCCCCCCCCCCCCCCTCCACAGCCGCTCACTGTCCCAGGCTGTCTCGCCAGTCTGAACGACTCTGGCCCGGCGTCTTCACACTTCATCACTGCACTCTAGAGAGGAGGTACTGCCAGACCCCCCCCCCCCCCCTCCACAGCCGCTCACTGTCCCAGGCTGTCTCGCCAGTCTGAACGACTCTGGCCCGGCGTCTTCACACTTCATCACCGCACTCTAGAGAGGAGGTACTGCCAGACCACCCCCCCCCCCCCTCCACAGCCGCTCACTGTCCCAGGCTGTCCGCCAGTCTGAACGACTCTGGCCCGGCATCTTTATACTTCATCACTGCACTCTAGAGAGGAGGTACTGCCAGACCACCCCCCCCCCTCCACAGCCGCTCACTGTCCCAGGCTGTCCGCCAGTCTGAACGACTCTGGCCCGGCGTCTTTACACTTCATCACCGCACTCTAGAGAGGAGGTACTGCCAGACCCCCCCCCCCCTCCCCTCCACAGCCGCTCACTGTCCCAGGCTGTCCCGCCAGTCTGAACGACTCTGGCCCGGCGTCTTTATACTTCATCACTGCACTCTAGAGAGGAGGTACTGCCAGACCCCCCCCCCCCCCCTCCACAGCCGCTCACTGTCCCAGGCTGTCTCGCCAGTCTGAGCGACTCTGGCCCGGCGTCTTTATACTTCATCACTGCACTCTAGAGAGGAGGTACTGCCAGACCACCACCCCTCCCCTCCACAGCCGCTCACTGTCCCAGGCTGTCTCGCCAGTCTGAGCGACTCTGGCCCGGCGTCTTTATACTTCATCACTGCACTCTAGAGAGGAGGTACTGCCAGACCCCCCCCCCCCCCCTCCCCTCCACAGCCGCTCACTGTCCCAGGCTGTCTCGCCAGTCTGAGCGACTCTGGCCCGGCGTCTTTATACTTCATCACTGCACTCTAGAGAGGAGGTACTGCCAGACCACCACCCCTCCCCTCCACAGCCGCTCACTGTCCCAGGCTGTCTCGCCAGTCTGAGCGACTCTGGCCCGGCGTCTTTATACTTCATCACTGCACTCTAGAGAGGAGGTACTGCCAGACCACCACCCCCTCCCCTCCACAGCCGCTCACTGTCCCAGGCTGTCCGCCAGTCTGAACGACTCTGGCCCGGCGTCTTTATACTTCATCACTGCACTCTAGAGAGGAGGTACTGCCAGACCCACCCCCCCCCCCCTCCACAGCCGCTCACTGTCCCAGGCTGTCCGCCAGTCTGAACGACTCTGGCCCGGCGTCTTTATACTTCATCACTGCACTCTAGAGAGGAGGTACTGCCAGACCCCCCCCCCCCCCCCCTCCACAGCCGCTCACTGTTCCAGGCTGTCCGCCAGTCTGAACGACTCTGGCCCGGCGTCTTTATACTTCATCACTGCACTCTAGAGAGGAGGTACTGCCAGACCCCCCCCCCCCCCCTCCCCAGCCGCTCACTGTCCCAGGCTGTCTCGCCAGTCTGAACGACTCTGGCCCGGCGTCTTTATACTTCATCACCGCACTCTAGAGAGGAGGTACTGCCAGACCCCCCCCCCCTCCCCCCTCCACAGCCACTCACTCCCCTCCACAGCCACTCACTGTCCCAGGCTGTCCGCCAGTCTGAACGACTCTGCCCGGCGTCTTTATACTTCATCACTGCACTCTAGAGAGGAGGTACTGCCAGACCACCACCCCCCCCCCCCTCCACAGCCGCTCACTGTCCCGGGCTGTCTCGCCAGTCTGAGCGACTCTGGCCCGGCGTCTTTATACTTCATCACTGCACTCTAGAGAGGAGGTACTGCCAGACCACCACCCCCCCCCCCCCTCCACAGCCGCTCACTGTCCCGGGCTGTCCGCCAGTCTGAGCGGACTCTGGCCCAGGCGTCCTTTATACTTCATCACTGCACTCTAGAGAGGAGGTACTGCCAGACCCCCCCCCCCCCTCCACAGCCGCTCACTGTCCCAGGCTGTCCGCCAGTCTGAGCGACTCTGGCCCGGCGTCTTTATACTCATCACCGCACTCTAGAGAGGAGGTACTGCCAGACCACCACCCCCCCCCCCCTCCACAGCCGCTCACTGTCCCAGGCTGTCTCGCCAGTCTGAACGACTCTGGCCCGGCATCTTTATACTTCATCACCGTACTCTAGAGAGGAGGTACTGCCAGACCACCACCCCCCCCCCCTCCACAGCCGCTCACTGTCCCAGGCTGTCCGCCAGTCTGAACGACTCTGGCCGGCGTCTTTATACTTCATCACTGCACTCTAGAGAGGAGGTACTGCCAGACCCCCACCCCCCCCCCCTCCACAGCCGCTCACTGTTCCAGGCTGTCCGCCAGTCTGAACGACTCTGGCCCGGCGTCTTTATACTTCATCACTGCACTCTAGAGAGGAGGTACTGCCAGACCCCCCCCCTCCCCAGCCGCTCACTGTCCCAGGCTGTCTCGCAGTCTGAACGACTCTGGCCCGGCGTCCTTTATACTTCATCACCGCACTCTAGAGAGGAGGTACTGCCAGACCACCACCCCCCCCCCTCCACAGCCGCTCACTGTTCCAGGCTGTCCGCCAGTCTGAACGACTCTGGCCCGGCGTCTTTATACTTCATCACTGCACTCTAGAGAGGCAGGGGTACTGCCAGACCCCCCCCCCCTCCCCTCCACAGCCACTCACTGTCCCAGGCTGTCCGCCAGTCTGAGCGACTCTGGCCCGGCGTCCTTTATACTTCATCACTGCACTCTAGAGAGGAGGTACTGCCAGACCCCCACCCCCCCCCCCTCCACAGCCGCTCACTGTCCAGGCTGTCTCGCCAGTCTGAACGACTCTGGCCCGGCGTCTTTATACTTCATCACCGTACTCTAGAGAGGAGGTACTGCCAGACCACCACCCCCCCCCCCCTCCACAGCCGCTCACTGTCCCGGCTGTCCGCCAGTCTGAGCGACTCTGGCCCGGCGTCTTTATACTTCATCACTGCACTCCAGAGAGGAGGTACTGCCAGACCACCCCCCCCCCCTCCACAGCCGCTCACTGTCCCGGGCTGTCCGCCAGTCTGAGCGACTCTGGCCCGGCGTCTTATACTTCATCACCGCACTCTAGAGAGGAGGATACTGCCAGACCACCCCCCCCCCCCTCCACAGCCGCTCACTGTCCCGGGCTGTCCGCCAGTCTGAGCGACTCTGGCCCGGCGTCTTTATACTTCATCACTGCACTCTAGAGAGGAGGTACTGCCAGACCACCCCCCCCCCTTCCTCCCGCCACCTGACCTGGCAGCCGGCATCTGTGGGCACTGGACAGTGGACAGCACCTGCAGCCACTGCACTGCTGGTTGGATGGCGTGCCCTCATCAGCATCACTACAGGCAGGCGCGGGACAGACAGACCACTCTGTCGCCCACTGACAACGCCGGCCGGCCGGCGGGTCGACGCTCCCTTATAGTAATAACAGACAGACAACTCTGTCGCCCACTGACAACGCCGGCCGGCCGGCGGGTCGACGCTCCCTTATAGTAATAACAGACAGACACCTCTGTCGCCCACTGACAACGACGGCCGGCCGGCGGGTCGACGCTCCCTTATAGTAATAACAGACAGACACCTCTGTCGCCCACTGACAACGCCGGGTCGGCCGGCGGGTCGACGCTCCCTTATAGTAATAACAGACAGACACCTCTGTCGCCCACTGACAACGCCGGCCGGCCGGCGGGTCGACGCTCCCTTATAGTAATAACAGACAGACACCTCTGTCGCCCACTGACAACGCCGGCCGGCCGGCGGGTCGACGCTCCCTTATAGTAATAACAGACAGACAACTCTGTCGCCCACTGACAACGCCGGCCGGCCCGGCGGGTCGACGCTCCTTATAGTAATAACAGACAGACAACTCTGTCGCCCACTGACAACGCCGGCCGGCCGCGGGGTTCGACGCTCCCTTATAGTAATAACAGACAGACAACTCTGTCGCCCACTGACAACGCCGGCCGGCCGGCGGTTTGACGCTCCCTTATAGTAATAACAGACAGACAACTCTGTCGCCCACTGACAACGCCGGCCGGCGGTTGAACGCTCCCTTATAGTAATATGCTGTGGGAGAGGCGCTTGTGCCGACTCTTACGGGCTCATAACTGCGCATTGTGCAAGCTATGACAAACCAACTTTGTTTTTGTCATGCTAGTGGTGATCAATAATGCCCTGAGACACAAACCCACATAAACACAACGTATGTACAACGGGATATAAAACCACATAAACACAACGTATGTACAACTTGATTTAACCCACATAAACACAATGTATGTACAGCGTGATTTTAACCCACATAAACACAACGTATGTACAACGTGATTTTAGTGTCCTTAACATTTCCTGTCGTGCGTCTGATTGGTCCTGCCTCTGCAAGAGCCGCTGGACCTTCCCTTAGGCAGTGCAGCCTAAACAGAAGGGTGACCACTGGACGAATGCAGCTGCCATGCGACACCGTGCCAACTCTGTCACCCTGTCGTGTCGTGACGTCACACCGGCGGCCACCGAATGCCGGGCACCAGCTCGGCGCCGCTTCCGGAGCGCTGCAGCCGGCCCGCAGAACACGCCGCGCGCGCCCGACTCTGCGGGACCGACGGCCACCAGCTCGGCGCCGCTTCCGAGCGCTGCAGCCGGCCCGCAGAACACGCCGCGCGCGCCCGACTCTGCGGGACCGACGGCCACCCAGCTCGCACCGCTCGCGTGCGCGACACACCGCGCCGCCCGCCGCCGCCCGCGCCGCCCGCGCCGCCCGCGCCGCTCGTTTGCCGCGATTCAATTGATTGGCGTTCAGACGCGGCGATCGGCGACGCACCGCGGCGATCGCGGCGGTGACGATCGCCGCCGCGGTGGTTTTTATCGATGTACTTTGTTGATCCGGGCAGCGCATTTAGTATCATTATGAGTAAGCGATGACCGGGATCTGGCGGCTGATCCGCCCGTTGACGCCCGCGCGCCGGGCTGCGCCTCTAAATAGAACCTAATTTCATTCCCGGTCAGGGGCGCGCGGCCCATTACCACACCGTCCGCGCGGATAAAAGATTCCATTTGTTAGCGGGCGCACAAAATACCAACACCTCCGGCCGGCGGGGCCGCCCGCGCCGCGACGTCTCCTCACAGGCCGCCGCGCCACAGCGCAACCCTTTGTGGCTTACAGATCTGTAATTAAATAGGACGGTTCTCGGCCGGCCGGACGGATTTTTTCACCTCTGGCCGCCGCCGTTATGTGGTACTGGACGCCTCGGGCTGGCACACCTGTGCGCCGCGCGCCACTTATCACACATTATTAGATATTAGACGGGTTTTTATTCGCGTTTTTCCGCGGCGCGCGGCTCGTATCAAAAGAAGAAAGTGTAAATTATAAAGGAATTGGATAACTGTGGAATTAACAAGCCGTATGCACGGCGCTGGCCGTCAGAGAGGAGATATTTACGCGCGGCTCTTCTCATTACACCGAGGCTAATCTGAGCCGGGCTCTGAGCCGCCGAGGGCCGGCGCCGCCGGCGTCAGCGCTTGTTTATATATGGAGTTTTATTCGTGCCCATTATGTGTGTGGTCATTAGGTCCGAGTGGTGGCGCGGGAGGTGATGGACCTGCATGACAGCTCTCGGCTGTGCAGCGCGCCGCCGCGGCTCTCGCGGAGCTGCCGGCGGCGCGGCAGGTCTGGGGTTAGAGAGGCAGGACTATGGTAGAGCTCAGGTCCGGCGGCGCGGCAGGTCTGGGGTTAGAGAGGCAGGTCTGAGGTAGAGCCCAGGTGAGGGAGGCGTGCCCGGGGTGCCACGCGGCGTGTTCCGGCCGGGTGCAGGACAGTCCCCAGCGGCCAGTGAACGACGGACACCGATAGACAGAGAGTGATGCGGAGAGTGAGGCAGCCCACCGTGCCCAATCAGAACTCGACCGGACAGACAGGAAGCCGAACAGTCGTGTGCGGGGACCGGAGACCGAAGCCGGCGTGTGATAATCGTGTAACTCGTCAGCGTCCCGACAGTGAGAAAGCCAGCCGCCGCATGTAAATTGGCCCGGGGTCGTGTCGGTTCGGCTGGGAACGGGTCGGGCCGGGGAAGGTGGGGGTGGGTGTGGGGGAGGAGTCGGTTCGGTTCGGTTCGGTTCGGTTCGGTTCGGGTGTCACTACCGCCCTGGAAAGCCTCTGATCCCGACACGACGCGACACACGGAGAGTGGGCGGGAGTGGAGCGGGACCGCGGGGCCGGGGAGTCGTGGGACGGACCAGACATTCTATCTATAGCCGGGAGGGAGTGGAGCGGGACCGCGGGGCCGGGGAGTCGTGGGACAGACCAGACATTCTATATCCATAGCCGGGAGTGGAGCGGGACCGCGGGGCCGGGGAGTCGTAGGACAGACCAGACATTCTATATCCATAGCCGGGAGTGGAGCGGGACCGCGGAGCCGGGGAGTCGTGGGACAGACCAGACATTCTATATCCATAGCCGGGACAGCTGAGAGACAGAGGCAGGCAAGAAATGAAGAAGATCGTGGATTGGTGCCGAGTTCTCATCCTGCATGTTTCGATAGTCAGTAAGGGAGTAACGAGATTGCCTGCATTGCAATTGGATAAGCAATTTACGGCTTCTCGTAAGGCTTAGGAGTACACTAGTAAACATCAGCATGGTCTATGCTGGCCATCACTGCACATATATCGTCCTTCGCATAATTTGGTTGACTAAACTCAAGCCCTCGAAGAACATGACAGGCGGCAGACATGCCTTTGGTACGCACCAACCTGACTGGCGGCGCTGTTGTGTCTGTGGTGGCGGGACACAGCGTTGTTGTGTCTGTGGCGGCGGGACACGGCGTTGTTGTGTCTGTGGCGGCGGGACACGGCGCTGTTGTGTCTGTGGCGGCGGGACACGGCGTTGTTGTGTCTGTGGCGGTGGGACACGGCGCTGTTGTGTATGTGGCGGCGGGACACGGCGTTGTTGTGTCTGTGGCGGCGGGACAAGGCATTGTTGTGTCTGTGGAGGCGGGACACGGCGCTGTTGTGTCTGTGGCGGCGGGACACGGCGTTGTTGTGTCTGTGGCGGCGGGACACGGCGTTGTTGTGTCTGTGGCGGCGGGACACGGCGTTGTTGTGTCTGTGGCGGCGGGACACGGCGTTGTTGTGTCTGTGGCGGCGGGACACGGCGTTGTTGTGTCTGTGGCGGCGGGACACGGCGTTGTTGTGTCTGTGGCGGCGGGACACGGCACTGTTGTGTCTGTGGCGGCGGGACACGGCACTGTTGTGTCTGTGGCGGCGAAACACGGCGCTGTTGTGTCTGTGGCGGCGGGACAAGGCATTGTTGTGTCTGTGGCGGCGGGACACGGCGTTGTTGTGTGGCGGCGGGACACGGCGCTGTTGTGTCTGTGGCGGCGGGACACGGCGCTGTTGGGTCTGTGGCGGCGGGACACGGCGTTGTTGTGTCTGTGCCGGCGGGACACGGCGTTGTTGTGTCTGTGGCGGCGGGACACGGCGTTGTTGTGTCTGTGGCGGCGGGACACGGCGTTGTTGTGTCTGTGGCGGCGGGACACGGCGCTGTTGTGTCTGTGGCGGCGGGACACGGCGTTGTTGTGTCTGTGGCGGCGGGACACAGCGTTGTTGTGTCTGTGGCGGCGGGACACGGCACTGTTGTGTCTGTGGCGGCGGGACACGGCGCTGTTGTGTCTGTGGCGGCGGGACACGGCGTTGTTGTGTCTGTGGCGGCGGGACACGGCGTTGTTGTGTCTGTGGCGGCGGGACACGGCGCTGTTGTGTCTGTGGCGGCGGGACACGGCGTTGTTGTGTCTGTGGCGGCGGGACACGGCGTTGTTGTGTCTGTGGCGGCGGGACACGGCGTTGTTGTGTCTGTGCCGGCGGGACACGGCGTTGTTGTGTCTGTGGCGGCGGGACACGGCGTTGTTGTGTCTGTGCCGGCGGGACACGGCGTTGTTGTGTCTGTAGCGGCGGGACACGGCGTTGTTGTGTCTGTGGCGGCGGGACACGGCGTTGTTGTGTCTGTGGCGGCGGGACACGGCGTTGTTGTGTCTGTGGCGGCGGGACACGGCGTTGTTGTGTCTGTGGCGGCGGGACACGGCGTTGTTGTGTCTGTGGCGGCGGGACACGGCGCTGTTGTGTCTGTGGCGGCGGGACACGGCGCTGTTGTGTCTGTGGCGGCGGGACACGGCGTTGTTGTGTCTGTGGCGGCGGGACACGGCGCTGTTGTGTCTGTGGCGGCGGGACACGGCGTTGTTGTGTCTGTGGCGGCGGGACACGGCGCTGTTGTGTCTGTGGCGGCGGGACACGGCGTTGCTGTGTCTGTGGCGGCGGGACACGGCGTTGTTGTGTCTGTGGCGGCGGGACACGGCACTGTTGTGTCTGTGGCGGCGGGACTCTACGACCATTGCTGGCAACGAATCATTTGAGGTGGCGGTGAAATCACTTGAAACACACTGCAGAGTGCCAAATTTACTTGCCCGTTCTACTTTCTCAACCAGCTCTCTCGTTTTTAACCAGTTTTATATTTGCAGGTGTATTCTTTCCCAAATGTAGGCAATATTTCCGGGAACTGAAAAATAACGCACGAACTAATAGTTTATTACTCATTCAGTTGGCTGCTAAATTTACAACTCATAACAAGAGTCTGGCATTTGAAGAAGCCCTAAATTCATTTGACTGCATTCCGTAAAAAGCTAGAGCTATGCCCGAGTTCAGCGTCAGCCTAAAATGAGATGTAAGGCCCATAAATGACAAACTCTGAAGGATGCTCCACCTGACTAGCAGCTTAAACTGTTAACCCGCGCCGTGCCGGTGCTCGGCACCAACTTCGCCGTGCCGGGGGGGGGGGGTGTTTAGACACCCCCTCCAACTCGAAAACTAAAAGGGCTAGAAAGACGCAGAGAAGTGTGTTCGAAAGCTCTCGAGAAGCACATTCGAAAGTACACAATATATTTTTTCCTAAAGCCAATATTGAGGTTACCAGAGGTCATCAAAGGTCAAATTTTCCTGTTTTAGGACATTGCTCCAGAAATTCCCATATATCTCAGAAGCGATGATAGTTAAAAAGAAACAGAAAAAAACAAATGCTAGCCAGTGAAATTTGTAATCGCTTAGGTGTCCTCAGATTTGATCTCAGGTCAATATTTGAGGCTCCAGATGTCAAAAAGAAAAAATGCAGTTTTTTTGCTCAATGTTTTTTGCTATTAACTTTTTACTTAATAAAGATAACGGAAAATTATTTACGCCATTGTGTTTATCTTGTCAAAGCGCTTTGAATGATATATATGGTGACCTTGTTAAAATAACTTAACAATTTGACCTTAGGTCAAGGTCATGTGGTGACCCAAGTAGGTCATGTTGCATATGGGAAGATGTACCCCGACGAGACAAACACATTGGTGTCGGTT
>JAXIVJ010012426.1:0-35000 GCA_036785665.1 Chirona hameri
ATTCATCAAAAGGATCAGTCTCATTACCATTTCAACACTACTACGCAAATCCTGGACGTGTGAAAAACGGTACGCAAAAGACGCAAACTTGCAAAAAACCGTGCCGTACTTTCCGGAACGATCACGCATAGTGGAGCCTGGGCTTAAGTCTATCGCCGTGCTCTCTGCTATAGTACGGCGAAATGTATACACGGTTTTTAGTGTAAGATTGCCAGAAAAGGATAGCAGGCATGATGTACCAATTAGCACGTGAATGCAATGGTAGTAGCCCACGATACGTGACACTTATGCACGTTTACCATTGTGACTCGTTTGAGCCGCGATTCATCTATGCTCAATACAAACCAAGCGCAGTGGGTACTGCTGCGCCTGAAACGCAAGAAGAATCGCAGGCTGCCTTTCTCTTCTCGAGCCAAACCGCGCAAATTACGAACAGGAGAGCGGCAGCCGAGGAAGACAGGCCGCCACTGCTCTGAGCCTGTCCGGCTGGCAGGGCCGTGTCTCACTGCTCTGAGCCTGGTCCGGCTGGCAGGGCCGTGTCTCACTGCCTCTCCCTCTGGCACGCTGCTCTCACCTGGACAGGCTGTCAGTTGACAGGAGATCGGAGCTGCAATGTCGCCGCCGCCGGCACCGCTGCTGCTGCTGCTGCTGGAATCCAACAGTGGGAGAGTAGGGGTCCATCACGCACTGACCTACGCAGACAACCATGCTGTCCACCGTCCGTCACCAGTGGCTGTCACCAGACCAGTGGTTGTTACCAGCGATTGTCACTAGCAACTGCCACCACTGGCTACACCAGCGGCTGTTTCTTCAGGAGGTGTCACCAGAGGGTACCCTCGGCAAGTGTGTCACCAGTTTAATCACCGGAGATGGTCAGGCGGCAGGCTGGGTGTCGGCACGTTGGTCGCAGCCATGCCGCCGACCCGGCCCGTCCTCACTCGCCACGAGGCGGAGAGCTACTGACGGCCGCCGCCTGGACCACGCTGTCTACTATAACAGCTCCGCCGACGAGGCCGCCGCAGCTCACGGGCCCGAAGCAATTCACAAAATAGGGACGCGCCCGGCGGCCAGCGCGCCCGCCTGATTGGCTGCCGGTGGGTGTGACGTCACCTGCCGACGCGTGGAGAGCGGGCGGCGCTGAGCTCCAAACTGCGGGGCATTGTAAGGGCAGCGGTTGGCGTTGCGGTGTGACCCCTGCCCGGCTGGGGTGAGAGTACCTTCCCTGCCCCCTCAGAGACGATGAGCACCGCACCATCAGCTCCCCGGCCGGCCGCGGTCTCCCCACCTCTGCGGCAGGGAGGCGGTGTTTTAGGCGTGGTGGCTGTGACGGGCGCCGGTCCGGGGAGCAGGGGTTCCCGCTACCGGGGGCCGGCCGTCCTTGGCTGTTTAAGGCTGCAGGGGCGGCTAGCCGTGCCATGTTGGGGCGTCCCGGCCGGCCGGCTGCCGTGGGCCGCTGTTCAGATCGCGAACCATCATCCCCCGACTCGGATGTGGCGCTGATCGGTGCTTCATTCCACTGATTCGTCTCGTCACGACCCGTATGTCTCCAAAAGCGGGCAAATTTGCCACCGGAACGCAGCCCGGTGATTAAGACGTTTACAAGCAAATACTGTTACTAAGCTCCACCATATTAAGCCAGTGGGCTACTCCACTAGGCCACTGGCGGGTCCAAGAGGGCCATCGGGCCCATGCCCGCAAAACCGGCTAGGTCGGCTGAGAATTGATACCTATACCTACTTGCTGATTCAAAAGTAATGCCTAGGACCTTTTATGATAACAAAGTTTTATTTTACATTATTCATGAATGCAAAAGGAAGTGAAATACGAGGGTCTTTTTTAAACCGTGTTAAATTTTGGAACTTACCTTCTCGCAAGCCAGCTTTTTTGAGCCGTTTAATATCCGCCCTCAATGTCAGCTATTCTCAAACTATTTAGATAATTTTGTAAACCTTGGGTCCAACAGCCCAACAGAACTCAAAGGGCGAATATGGAATGGGAAGGGGGTTGAATAAGGCTACAGTAAATTCGCTTTTTTAGTTCTTATGGATAGGTACTCGAGTCGCGATAGTCACGTTTAAGACATTACCTCACAGTAAATGACTCCTCTATGCCGATATTGATTGGCATGGGGTAGGAAAGCTATTCCTGTTCGAGCTGTTTCCTCGAGCTGTTGAGACCGGGGACGGGGACTGCCAACAGACACATGCGCTGCAGCCACAATCTACGCCCTCGTGCAGAACATGTCTGCTCCTTATACTGGATATGCATATGGCTGCATGATAAGCTTCAATGGCATTTTTCGTAGGCGGAATAATGTGCATGTGAATGTGATTCGACGTAGCAATCTGCGCTCAATTCACCATAGACAGGTCCCCACCTTCTCCCCATTGGCACAAGAATCTCACCACCAGGTGAACGTCACGAAAAGTGTGTGTGTGTGTGGGGCGGGGGGGGGGGGTGAAAACGTTGATATCGTCTTGAGAAAAAACCCAACCCCCCTATGCAATATTTTTTCGCAGATTTGGGCTCTTCTCGTCTTGGCGAATATTTTGCATAAAACAATCCTCACCCATGCAAAATACAATATTTTAGCGAAAATTTGGGCCGAAATGTGAAGGGGCCATGGCCCCCTGCCCCCTGTTCCTACGCCTATGCTCACCACCTTAATGACATTGTAGCAATGTTTTGTTTGTTTTTGTACCCTAAAATGTCCACGAAATCCCACCAATCCCAAAACACTCGATACACGGTGCAATGGTAGTTGGTACGGTACGGTACGGTACGATGCATATAGGTACATATGTTGGACCGGGTCTTTCGTCACACAATGCATTTGTTATAGGTATGTTGGAGAGGAAATGCATCTTTTTGTTAGTTTATCCTTAAACTATATTTAACAATAATGTCCCATCAATGTGTGTTGATACACCAATGCAAACATTAACTATGATTCATGTTATGAATCACTGGTTCTTAGCCCTATTAACCCGGTGCGATAGTTAGGTATACCTACCCCAGTAGTTAAGCACAGGGGCGCAGCCAGGGGTGCTATGGGGGCTAAACCACACCCAGTCGCGGCTCAGGGGGCCAATCCAGAGGCGGATCCAGGGGGGGGGGGGGGCAAAATGGGAAATTGCCCCCTCCCCCAAAAAAAAACGAAAAGTCGGGGGGCAAAAATATGTGTTTGCCCCCCACCCCAAGTTGGATTAAAGTTGCCATTTGTATCTTTACGAAATGCATTTTAGCTGTTTTTAGCAACTACAATTTGCTATAAAAAAAATGCACATACAATTTGTGTATAATCAATAGCGAAGTAAAGCCAAGCGACTGTAATAGGTCTGGTACACTATGCTTGGGAAAGATGATAATATTTGCGTTGCCTTGCGACAATCCCTGACTGATGTATCCGTCCAACCGTTGTCGGTACATGGTCAGTAGAGATCCAGGAAATTTTGAAAAATAAATATGGTAAATATGGTCCAGACTACGTGCAGCACCAGTCAAGAGATGTAGTGTACCGAGTTGCAATTGGTAACGTTTCGCTGTTATCAACGCTGGCATTTACTCTACTCGCTGCAGGCTGAAATATCCCGATACTGGCAATGTATTCTGATTGCGAGCCTACGCACCTCTCTTCCCCTGTTGTCACTGTCGTTATATTTTTCATCAAATGCCAGTACGCAAGTATGGATTTACTGCATCTCTTATAGCGTGTATTGCTATCTGACATTGTCTTGTCCTCCCATCCTTTCCATATATAGCGATTTCCTTTCAGTACGAGCACGTTGTATACAACTCCGCAAGAATGTTTTGTCTTACCATTGTCAGTAGGATAATCAAACGGCCGCTGACGAGCCGTCTCCAAAGATGAATTTGTAATACCCTCATTCGTAACGCTTTGGTTCTCCACAGCATGCGGACACGTGCATGACCGCCGGCCGTGGCACAGAGCAGCTGCAGCTTGCTCTGATATTTTGTGACCCACGCCCTTCAACCTACTCCGTCCTCTCATCCCAAGTCGTCATGGGTATGTACACTACCAGCATGTACGGATGTTATAAATTGATGTTATTAAAGCTAGAAATGTGCACTTTCTCGTTTTTCCACATTTTGCTTGAAACGATCCTATCACATATTGGCCAGCTGCCACTGGATCAGCATGCATCTTGTGTGTGCGCTTTACCGATTAACGCCAACCGTCACCAAACATATGGAAAGAGTGAAATTGGAACCTCAACCGCATTCACATTCAGACATTTTTAGCACATCCAGCCGGGACAGTGATACCAGTTGTGGTACGAAAAGTGTCATGCCAAATCCTTCGTTGAATATTTTACACAAATACATTCATATATACTTTCGCTGAAGATAACGTTTTAGCTCTGGTTGCATTTCGTATTTTCATAAATATATTCCTAGCCTATATGTCCAGTGAGATATTCAGTTTTGTTAAAGGGCTAACGTTCTAATGATCATTGTTTTCACCTTCGAGCATCTGAATCACTTACGACTCTTGGTGACGACGTGTCAGTAAGTGACATCCAGATCGCGGAGAGGCTCATATTCGTGATGTAGCGTATATCTCCGTGTATGTATTAAAAGTCCGTCGTATTTTGATAATTTAGTGACTAAGAAGCACTTTAAATTATCGTACGAACGCTAAGGGGGCGTAACAGCCGAGTGGTTAAGACGTCTGGCTCTCACGTGGGGAGCCCGTGTTTCGAACCCCGGTAGAGATATGGCCCTTGGGCGCTAATATGACCAATGTGTTCGCTGGCGAGGCGAGTCCATAAGAGTTGGCGACCAAGTGGGTCGTCAATTCTTTAATAAAAAAAAAGGAAAAGGATCGTATGAACGCTAAATGCATAACCGTATTTTCTGGAGGTGGTATGTTATACCACGTTATGGTTATCCAGATTTGTGCACATGGTTCATTTGGTCGTCTTACGATCCTATTCCTATGCAACAATAAGTTAAATTAGGTTACAAACCTGACCCGATAAACAACGGCTAGCGTTACGAGCATTTGCCGCTCGTCGGTGCACGGAGAGCTGTGACAAAACGATAACGAAGACGCCAAACGTCCTCGTTTGAAGCAGGCTCATTCCTACCTTTGGGTAACGAAATAACACTTTAATTTCTATGTCCGTTTAATATCATCTATAGAACTTGCGTCAGGATATTGATAAAGTATTTTATATATGCTTAGGCGTTACTTTTTTACATCCTATCGTTTGTGTGGTACCGTTATGACACGGCCGTCTCCAAAACAGGTGCTTGTCAGTTATCGGCACTCGAACGTCAGAGTCTTTGCAACGCGATTCTCTGACGACCCGACCCTACCCCCCCCCCCCTCGGTCAACAGCATTGAGAAAAATCCTGGCTACGTGCCTGCTGAAGGCCAAAAGTGTTGCCCCCCCCCCCCCCCCAACTGAGCGTCTGGATCCGCCCCTGGGCCCATCTCGGGTCTGAAAGGGGCCCATCGTGGACTCAGAAAGGGCCCATTTCAGGCCTGATAGAAACAAATTTAGGCTCAGAAAGCGAAATGTGGCGAGTTTCCTCATTATTTTCGTTACTCTATTCTACTATGTATGGCTAACATCGAGTCCTCTCCCAGTTGTAAAACCTTGGCTTAGCCAATGCCTATTTGCCGAACAGTGTCACATGCAGTGGGAATGATCTCAAATGGAGTGGAACTAAACAAATTCATGGATTTTTTTTTTTGTTGGGGGGGGCATCAGCCAATGCTAAGGGGTCCACTTCAGTTACCCCCCCCCCCCCCCCCCCCCCCGTCGCAAAATCCTGGCTGCGCCCCTGGTTAAGCACCATGCCTTGATAAAACAAGTAGCTGCATTTGCTCTGTTCTAGAGTCGTCTATGGCTCAGTATGCAAGGCCAAATACAGCACGGATTTCCAAGGAGAAATTTGCGCGCTTCCGGCAGACTATGGGAAGTCTGTTTCCGGCCTGGAATTCACTGTCCGCTACGAAACTCCATCATGTGACGTCACACGGATGTATGACGTCAGATCCTGGCCGTTCACTGGGGCCACGGAAAAACGTTTGATCCGCTCTCCCGCCCGGCGTGAGCGGTGCACTGCCTTGCACTTCTTGTCCAATACTGATGATGCCCTTGAGCCGCGACCCTGGACGAATTATTTGACTCGGAGTCGTGAGAAGATTTAATTGTAGGATAACTTAACTCGTTTCGGGTCAGATTTGACCTTAAATTCCAGTTTGAA
This sequence comes from Chirona hameri, assembly GCA_036785665.1. Taxonomy (NCBI): domain Eukaryota; kingdom Metazoa; phylum Arthropoda; class Thecostraca; order Balanomorpha; family Balanidae; genus Chirona; species Chirona hameri. Next base: position 6,241 of record JAXIVJ010012426.1, read on the forward strand.
TTGCGACATGGATGAGTCACATTGATAGACGGTGAGGCAACTCGAGTCATCCGACGAGATGGTGAGTCAACCTGAGTCGCTAAAAACGAATCAGCCTCGTAATTCCCAGAAAGATCAATGATGCACGACAAATTATCGCTTAATGCACCCACTTAAGCCAACGGTAAACAAAAATCGTAAAAACCAGACTTGTAACTGACGCAGAGTTGAGTCATGAATAGACTCATGAGTCGGACATGTTTGGGTGAGTCATGAGTCGAGTCGATTAAAAAAAAACAGCACTTGAGTTAAAAGTCAATTCGATTAAATTTGTTCGAAACAGCACCTGAGTCGAGAGTCGAGTCAGTTCTTCGGATGTTGAGTCAGATTTGAGCCGACTAAAAACAATTTGAGTCTCTTACAAGTGAATGTACATGCCAACTTGTATGACAATGATTGGTGTACACAATACACTCAGAACTCACTTATACTACAGACAATAATTAAAAGGAATGTTAGCCTTATTATGATCACCATAGTCATAGGCGGCAGAACGGGGGAGGGGCACGGGGGCACCGTGCCCCCTCTTGTATTTGCAAGGAAGGGGGCACCCATATCAAAGTGCCCCCACCCCCTCCCTTAATTTTTGGCATGGCTAAGATAATTATGATAGATATTGGCGTAAAACTAGAGTACTTTATGCTACATCAATTCTACGTCTTCTAAAAAATCCAATGAAATTGATGCAGTACTGTGGGAGATAATGACGATTTAATGACGTCATGTCATGCTTTTTTGTGGAAAAACGATACATGTTTGAAAAACCGAAGAAAATCGAGGTTTAATGAAAATTGCCAATACAAAAGTAAGAAGAAAGGAAATTACCTAGTATTTGGAGGGAAATATCCAGCAATGTTATTTTCGCACTTAATCGACACGTCCCCTTACACGTAAGAATAGCTCAGCGAAAAAAAATAACCCAAGTCTGCAAAGTGAAAAATGGGGGTACCTTTTAGGTCATATGGAGGCCCCTGGGGCCCGGAAGTCCCCAGTGAAATTAGCCCCCCCCCCCATATTGGGAGGCTGGATCCGCCAGTGAACATCGAACAAATTATAATATCGAACTTAACAATGAAACACCATTTGCATTGCCATCGGCTGCGATCCATAATGAGCGCTCCGGAAGCGTAATCTCCCCGAGGGACCCTAAGGATCACAAAAGGCTCCGCAATGGTGATAACAGAATCTCACAAAGGGACCCGAAAGGTTATACATACCTCATACCTCAACGGTGCGCCGCAAGCGGGGAGGCAAAGAACATCGACAGGAATGAAGGGCTCCGAAAGGGCACTGCAAGTGTCATAGGCAAATGTAACATCCAGTTGTTAATGCCGTGGTCAGGTCAGGTTTGGTCGATATCAGGCACGTAGCCAAGGGGAGGGCGGCGGGCCCCCCCCCCCCCCCTGGAGGCCAGGAGGGCCCTTTTCGGCGCGCGCAGCGCGCCGAAAAGGGCCGACGAGACCGCGCGAAGCGCGGTATCATAGGCTCTTTACTACACGACGCGTGGTCTTCAGAGAGTTTAGAGGACTTCAGAGGCCCTTTAGGGCCACCAGGGCCCTCTCTGAAAGACCAGAGGGTCCCTTGGACGTTCAAAATAACCCTGTGCAGTGTGCATGTCAGAGGGGCCCCTGGCCAGACCGAAAGGGCCCCTGAGCGGGTCAGAGGGCCCCTGAGCACGTCGAATGGGCCCCCTGAACACGTCGAATGGACCCCTAGCCAGCACAGAGGGGCCCCTGGGCAGGTTGAGAGGCCCCTGAGCATGTCGACAGGGCGACAAAGCGGCCAGCGCAGTCCTTTGCCAGGTCATAAGGGCCCCTGATCAGGTTGGAGGGCCCCTGGACAGACCAGAGGGCCCCTGGGAAGTTAAGAGGGCCCCTGTTCAGGTCAGAGGGGCCCTGACCAGACTGAAAGGGCCCCTAGGTGGGTCAGAAGGGCCCCTGAACATGCCGAATGAGCCCCTAGCCAGCACGGAGGGGTCCCAGGGCAGGTCGGAGGGCCTTCGGAGCATGTCGCAAGGCGACAAAGCAGCCAGCGCAGTCCAGAAGGTTAAAGGGACCCTGGAGAGACCAGAGGGCCCCTTGAAAGTTAAAAGAGCCCCTGCGCAGATCGGAGGGGCCCCTGACCGGACCGAAAGGGCCCATGGGCGGGTAAGAAGGGCCCCTGAACATGCCGAAGTGGCCCCTGGCCAGCACGGAGGGGCTCCAGGGCAGATCGGAAGGCCCCTTGAGCATGTCGGCAGGACGACAAAGCAGCCAGCGCAGGCCGACCAGAAGAGTCGCTGGGCCGATCGGAGGGGCCCCTGGCTAGACTGAAAGGGTCCCTGGGCCGGTCGGAAGGCCCCTTGAATATGCAGGATGAGTTCCTAGCCAGACTGGAGGGGCCCCTGGGCAGGCCGGAGGGGCCCCTGAGCAGGGGCGGCGGATTGCGGGTGCAGGGTACCCAAAATTCCCCCCAGTCGAAAATCCTGGGGGCAAAGGGTAGTTTTGCACCCCCCCCCCCATATTTTAGCCTGCTCAATCTGGGGGCAACATGATCCTTCCCCTCCCCAGGATTTTCATTTGAGGGGAGGGGGATTTTGGGTACCCTGCGCCCCGCAATCCGCCGCCCCTGCCCCTGAGCATGTCGGCAGGGCGACAAAGCAGCCAGTGCAGTCCCTGGCCAGGTCGGAAGGACCTCTGAACAGGCCGAATCGGCCCCTTGACACACAAGAGGGGCTTCTTGGAAGGTCAGAAGAGTCTCTGGTGACACCGGAAGGGTCAAAGCACGTAGAGATCCCAGATGAAGATGAAATACAAAGAGGACTTACTCCACAATACAAATATTAAAAGCGGAGCTTTCGGGTATATTGTAACACCCTTCGTCAGAGTGCTACAATATACCCGCAAGATCCGATTTTGTTCTTCTTCTGTAGAGTAAGCCCTCTTTGTATTATATATATCACCCACTCCACATCATGTCTTTTCGCTTCGCGGATCCCAGACGAGTCCCTGAACAGGTCGGAAGAGCGTAGAAAAGGTCAGAAGGGCCCCTAGACGATCTGAAGGGACCTTGGGCCTTTCAACAGTAAGAATACAGTTGTACAGGGAATACAACTCAAAATTTTCGCGCCGCTCCGCGGCGCAATTTAACTACAAATTCAATTATATGCGGGTTAGGAAAAAATCGGTCAGTTTCTCGGCGCATTTATGTGTTATGTTGCTACTTTCCTATATTATTGGGCAAAATAGTTCACTTTAGCACTTTTTCCACGCACTTTTAATAAAACGCACAATATAGCAATTTTAGAGGTCCGCACCATACGCAATGCGACGCATTGATGAGAAAGCAACCCAGGGCATAATACTCAAAATTTTCGCGCCGCTCCGCGGCGCAATTTGTTTAAGAGTTCCAGGTCTTGAGCTTAAACAAATATTCCAAGTTGGTATAGCTGATTCAAAATTCGTGTCGCTGGTTGCAAAGTTGATATGGCAGTTTGCTAACTCCAGCTCCTAAACGTTGGTATGGCCCATGCCATACCTGTCATACTGCATTGTCCAGCCTTGTAACGTGCCTTTTCATGTTTTTTTTTTGGGGGGGGGGGCCTTTCAACGCTTGGGAAGGGGCCCTTTCAACGCTCGGGAAGGGGCCCTTTCGAGGCGCCCCCCCCCCCCCCCTGGACGAAATCCTGGCTACGTGCCTGGTCGATATGGATTTGTTATTGGTGTGAAAGGCCATACAATCTCGCCGAGGGAGCCGGAGGGCCCGAGAGGGCACCGCAGGCGCGGTTGGCCAGGGTCACGCCAGGTCAATAATGTTCAAGTTAGGTCATATTGGTAAGATCAGTTTTCTGTCGTATGATATTCCTTTCACCGAGGGGCCTAAAGGTTCGAAAATGTGTGGTTCCGATGTCGCCGCAGCTCTCGAAGGCCCGAAAAAACGCCACTGGTGTAAAAAGAGTAACTCTGAAGAGCCCTAAATCCTGGAAGAGGCTCCGCATTCCGCAACCGCAGTGGGAAAATGCCTCGTGAAGATGCAAACTAAGGATTAGGTCTGCTTTAGTTAGGGTTTGCTAGTAGTGGGAACGCTAAGTTGACGGAGGTCCGAACGCTACCAAAACACTCCTTCTTGTAGGAGGCCGAGGTTACGATAATATTAACGCATACTATTTTTTGGCATCGCGATAATAAACGGGCAGTGGCTCGCTATCGCGACTGTGCCTTTTCAATTATGAGCTCCATCCGAATATTGTCCCGGCTGCAAAGCGAAGCAGGCATGCATGCGCTAGTAATGACAATATGCGATTGTTCCGAAGTTATTCAACGCATCTTAATCAAGTTTTGTTCTGCACAGTTTTGGTTGCTTTGGATCTGTGGGTGATAACAAACAGTGTGTCAAAGTAGGAAGATGTAGGGTAAGGTGAGGCAAGTCGCGGTAAAACGCCCCTCACAAAGTTCTCGGAATCTAAATTGTTAGGGGAAAACTGTTATGCTCTACATAAGAAGTAACATATGGTCAGTGAACTCATAAAAGGCGACATACTTTCTGCGGCGCTTTCCAGAGATATAAGTAAAAGTCTGTTTTTTTTAACATTTCAGTGTTTTTTTAATATTTTGTTATATATAAATTTAGTCCGAATGTTTTTGTATGGATGGATTTCCGAGGTCAGGACCCACGCTAAGCAGAGCTTGTTGCGCAGGTCCTGACTGCACCACCCGATCGCGCAATTCCTGTTGGCCGGCAGAATTTAGAGACGAAAGTTTTACGTGCCCGACACACGGTCCGCCCCGCTCACTGACGTCACCTGGCCTTGAGTGCGACCGCTGCCACCGGCCGCCGGCCATCCCATCCAGGAGCAAATAGCGAGCGCTGAAGCGACTCGAACCCGGGCTGCCACTACCGGGATAGGTCAGAAGTCCAGCGTTCTCCCACTGAGCTACAGGGGCGGAAAATTTTGCTCATTTCTGGGTTCATGCTCGTTTTTGGGGTTGGCTCACTTTTCAACCGAAATTACGCAATGGGGCAAGACCGTTGCGTGCGTGACCGTTGACGACCTCTTGTGCCTAAACTGTTGACCTGATATACCCCCAAAAATGGACATAGGCTAAAATGGACCAGGAGCATTATTTCTCCCAACACCTTTCTTCCAGAAAATTCAAGCCAACTGAAAGGTCACAATCTGATGTAGGAATAGGTCTATTGCTCATTTCTGGGTTCATGCTCGTTTTTGGGGTTGGCTCACTTTTCAACCGAAATTACGCAATGGGGCAAGACCGTTGCGTGCGTGACCGTTGACGACCTCTTGTGCCTAAACTGTTGACCTGATATACCCCAAAAATGGACATAGGCTCAACGAATGCACATTTAAAGAGCTTTTGATTGCATTTTTCCGTTTGTTCCCAGGAGATATTTGGGGAAATCTGAGACAGATTCCAGGAGTTTCCATGAATTCCGACGAGCTATCGCACGATATTTTTGGTTTTCACCTTCTCTCCATAGGAGCCGAGTTCGAGGGGATGGAGAGTTTTGCCCCGTGCATTGGTCAGTGGCGTCTTGCCCCGGGGGTGGGGCAAGACGCCATATAATACGCCATATAACTATAAAGGCCTGCAAAAGGGGGTTTTGCGGGCCTTTTGGAAATAGTCGCTTACAAACTTGTTAAATGAAGAAGGCAGAATTAGGCGATGCAGAATACAAGGCAAATATCCAAACTATGTGAAAATGTTATCACTCTCCGCCTCCGTCAAATAGGAAACGATATTTTCAGCAAAAAACATCTAAGTCTAAGCGGTCTTGCCCCCCCCCCCCTTACCCTACGTGTATTTAAGACACTCATCATTACAATCATAAGTTTATCATGCAAGCTATGATAAGCAAGGTTCGGATCAGTAGGTATAGCAGACTAAATTCAGCCAAAGCTCTATTTAAGGGCTTCACAATAGTTACGTCATTATTATTCGGAAGTTCTCAGCAGATTTGTGCTTGATTCCAATGGAATCGAATCCAATTTCGGAATCGATTCCATTTGTACTGGAATCGGAATCGGATTCGATTCCGTTGGCATCTGGGTGGAATCGGAATCAGATGGAATCAATAATTTTAAGAAAATGGTGGAATCGGAATCAATAGCTATTTCAAGCGATTCCGTTTTATTTTCTTAAAAATCACACTGACCATGAATTAAGATTTCCTGAAGGAAATTTGTTCCTTTAAGCATGAATAGCTAAAGCAAAGCTAGACGATGATTTGCTACCGATTGAGGGTCATAAAACATGCTCAGTAATTCTACTTATTTAAGTGGAGACATACAATGATCTTCGCTTATGATAATGTTATGTTTATTGTACCGTACATTCCAGAATATTATTATATTTTTCAGGACATTGATTTCCCTGTGTATCATATTCCAAATAGCAGCTTGAAATATGTCCATGCATCATGGTTAAAGGCAAGTCTTGATATTATATCGTTTTGAACCTTCGGTGTGCTTTCACATTTTTAAACTGTCACGATTTTGCAGCACAGGCCAGTTTTTCAACAAAGTTCATGATTTTGTGTGCAATATATTTAATATGGCTATTCGTGTCATTCGTGTCATTTGTACAAAATGTAAGAATGATGGGACATTTTTGATGCAGAACGTAATAAAATTGGAATCAATGGAATCGGATTCGGAATCAAGCTTTTTAGGTGCCCTGGAATCGGAGTCGGAATCGATTTCCCTAGCAAAATATATATTAGAGTTGGAATCAGAATCGGATTCAGCTGGCTTGGCATGGAATCGGAATCGATTCCGCGGAAGCGGAATCAAGCACAAGTCTGGGTCACTTCTGCATTGCTTTCGCAATTCGTATGTAACCTCACTCACACTGGCCTTCACAAATTGCATGATAAAGCGCATCTTCTTATCGTAAGCGCATACCTCAAACCAATCATCTCCTAGCTCGGGAGAAAGGAAGCTTGTGCAGCTCTAGTTAGGACAGTTTACCGCAGTTCAGCCCGGGGGCGGCGCCTCTCTCTGTCTCGCCGGATAGCCGGACCTGGCCACCGTGTGCGGGCGGCGAGCCTCGGAAGGCGGGTCACCGGAAGTCCGCCCGGCGGCCGGGATGGCGCCGTTTCCGGACGGGCCGTAAAGCGCGGTGCCCGCCGGGCGAGCCGCTGCGGCAGCCGCACAGCCGCTGACCAGCGCACTATGGGCCAGGAGCCCAATCTAGCCCGCCATAACTGGTCGGAGTGATTTTTTGTATTTCAATATGGGACATACATGAATATGTTCAGAATAGACCGTGGATTAAGATTATGGCAAGAGTTTGTAAGTGCACACGTGGAGGTATAAACGGCACCGAAACACGGACCTTTGTACGAAGCTTACAACAGGGAGACCGCGGTTCGCGAAATCGATGTATGTTTACGATGTAATGACGAATGGGATAAAACATGAATCTTGCAATGTGCACGTTTTCAGGTTAAAATGGAACCTTGGCTACACTGCGAAATCAAAATTAAAACTAAAAGCATGGTATTTCGTGCTTTTAATGACAATTGTTGTTCACATAACAGAAATGTCGGCAAAAACTTGAATGCAGCTTCTTCGATATAGCCGATCTAATGGATAACACACGATAACACGGAAATACGAGTATGGTTGTGACCCTCAAGGCATGGTTTGGCTTGCTGTGGCAAGTCCAATTTCCTGCCCCAACCTGCCACTGCCAGACTTGTGCTTGATTCCAGTGGAATCGAATCCGATTCCGGAATAGACTCCGTTTGGACTGGAATCGGAATCGGAATCGGATTCGGATTCGATTCCGTTCGCATCTGGGCGGAAACAGAATCAGGTGGAATCAATCATTTTTAGAAAATTGTGGAATCGGAATCGGAATCAATGTCTATTTCAAGCGATTCCGTTTTACTTTCGCTAAAGTCGCTTTGGCCATGAATTAAGGTTTTCCTAAGACAAATCAGTTTCTTTGAAAATGCATAACTAAAGCAAAGCTAGGTGACAATTTGTAACCTAATGAAGGTCAATAGACATGCTCAGTAATTCTGTTTATTTAGGTGGAGACATACACTTATCTTCGCTTATGGCGATGTTATGTTTATTGACCATACATTTCATAATATCCTCAAATCTTTCAAGACATTGATTTCCCTGTGTAACATATTGCACAACAGCAGCTCGCAATATCTTCATGCGTCATAATTATAGCCAATAGGTTTGTCTAGATTATATTGTTTGTTTCCTTTCGTTATAGTTTGACATTTTTGAACTATCGCGATTTTGCAGAATGGTTCAGTTTTTCAACAAAATTCATGAAATTATGTGATGTTTTATATCAAAATAGCCACATCTTTACCATACGTATGTATGATCAGGAATATTTTGATGCAGAGTGGACTCAAATCGGAATAAGTGGAATCGGATTCGGAATCAAGCCTTTTGGGTGCCCCGGAATCAGAATAGGAATAGATTCCTCTAGCAAAATATCTATTGGAATCGGATTCGGAATCAGATCCATTTGGCTTGGTATGGAATCGGAACCGATTCCGCTGAAGCGGAATCAAGCACAAGTCTGGCCACTGGACCCATGGGGGGAGTGATTTCATGATTTCTGCAATGGTTTGCAATGCAATGCAATGCAATGGTCGTGACGGCCACCCACGCTGAGGCCCGACATCAACGCTAGCTGGACCACACCACGGAGCGACTGCTGACAATGCAGAGATGGTGGCGACTCTGCGAGCCTCAGTGAACGCCGAGCTGCGCTTAACGTGCGTTTTCAAGTGGGGATTGGACGGTAATAGTTTAGTGACGGTAGTGGCGGTAGTATTTGGAAACCATTAGTACGAAATGGTTCCCAAATTCATAATACTTGCTGCAAGTGCCCATGACAGTGATCTGGGGCTGAAAAAGGCAACCTGGGGTCAATAATCAATTATGGCGGGCTAGATTGGGCTCCTGGCCCATAGTGCGCTGGTCAGCGGCTGTGCGGCTGCCGCAGCGGCTCGCCTGGTGGGCACCGCGCATGAGACCCTCCCACCTGCGGCCACGGTGCGGCCATGGCGCGGCCACAGCGCGGCCACGGCGGCGGAGACACTGGCGTGACAGCTGAAGCCGGGCCGGGCCGGGCTGAACGGGGCGGCCCCAACATGCCGACGCACCGTCTGGGAGAGCCCTAATCGCATCTCCGCACTCCCAGAAACGGAACACGGTCAGGTGGCAGGTGCTCTGGCGTCCGCAGACATTTCGAGCACAGGCACTTTCTGATCGGATAATCTAAACATAACGCTATTGTGAGCGTGTAAGTTGTAACGCGAACTAGGGTGGGAAGATCGGGACTCATAATTTTCCCGGAATTGATGATATCCATTCTAAGAATATCGAGTTCCATGACCTTTACATGGTGGTTTAAGGAGATGGTTAAGACCTTTACATGGTGGTGTTTTTTACATGGTGGTTTAAGGAGATGGATGCGAACAAAATATATGTACGCAATGTTGTATATCTCCCACGTACTACGTTCATTATCGTAGGACTACCCATGAGGTTCAGGTTTCGACTATTTAATATTACTTGTATAGGTGAGATACGCTGGAGGCAAACATCACTTCCATGAAGATAATACTGATTTAAAGAACGAAAAATTGACATACGAAAGTAATTTTAATTTGTAATCTTCGAGATAAATATTCTATCATTATTCAATTAGGCTCCTACCTACCGTTCAGCAATTATTTCAAGCTGGAATAATCCAGTCCTGTTTAGCTACTACATTGTTAACATAATATACTTCAAATATGATTGTTTTCCGTTAGTCTGTGCCTCTATGTGTCTGTTCCCGTGGCGCCTATAACCTCCCGTGGCGCCTATAACCTCTCGTGGCACCTATAACTTCTCGTGGCGCCTATAACCTCCCGTGGCGCCTCTAACCTCTCGTGGCGCCTCTAACCTCTCGTGGCGCCTCTAACCTCTCGTGGCGCCTCTAATCTCCTCCAAGCTCCTCCGGTCGTTCCAGTGGCTGCTCCGATCTGCTCCAAGTTCCCCTAGCTCACCCGAAACCTCCTCTAAACTCCTCCAACTGCTCCCGAAATCGAGATGGGACAACCGGAGGAGATCGGAGGAGTACATTTATGGCGCGGCTGACACATTTGTTAATGTCAACAGATACCCAACCATGGATGCAAACAGCTGATACCTCCTCTAAACGCCTCCGAACGTTCCCGTGGCGGCTCCCACACGGCTGCTCTGGGCTGATCCAAGTTGCTCTACACTCCTCCCGGGAGGCGCCGCTGGAACAGACCCTATGCCTTATTTCCACATGAAACAACTTGCTCTGTTTGTCCGGCAGTTTTCCTCAGAAGAGCTTACGTTTGCTTTAGTAAGCCACATATAGTCCGTGCTTAGTGCGCGGTACGCACGGTTGGGTCTTAAGATACAACTTATCATATGTGCCATACCGCTAGGTAACAACAAAAAAGAAGCTGAAACCAACGCTGTGAGAAACCATGCGATCCCTGCACCGCGGTTAGACCGGCATTACGGAATGTTTCGACTGCAGCTGAAACCGGCCCAGTCACAGGCCTGTTTCGACTGCAGCTAAAACCGGCCCAGTCACAGGTGGCGGCTATTGCACGAGAAATAACACTTCCGGCAACTGCCCACCCACCATCTTCAGCCTAACAGGAAAAGTGCATGACCTAATAAAGCAATTATAAACGAACCTCCCTCTCATTATTATCTGCATAATAACTGACACGAGGTTCGGGCTAAAGCACTTACTCCCACGGGTACATCGTTTACACCGATCCGCTGCCTGGTTAAGTTGAATCCCTGTGATCTCATTTCTATATATATATATATATATATATATATATATATATGTATGTATGTACATACCTACTGTGTGATCTCATTGCCGTACATCTTACGAATAAACGAAAGGACCAACGAAAAAATCCAACGAAATTAGCGCTGCTGCTGATGAGTACCTATAGAAAACGGCCGGGTGGTTGACGTCAGGCAGTGGCGGCGGAAGGTATTTTCGGATGGGGGGGGGGGGACAAAGAAACCCAGGGCGCCCCTCCCCCCCCCCCCAAAAAAAAATGGCGCGAAATGATATCTCCTCGGATTTAGGCCACAATATTATGCCAATAAAACGCCTTTTTGGGCGATGACCGAACGGGCGTGCTCTGGTAAAGCTAAAACAGGTTTGAAATATGAAACGGTACGGGAGCACACGTGCGCATTGACTGTGTCCCAATCAGACTGGTTATTGATACAACTGTTTTGGAACGATTCAATCATGATTCATTTTGGAATCTGAATGATGCAATCACCATTCGATTCACAGACAATTTTGATAATTGATGATTTCTGATTCAAAGAATCAAAACACATATTTTAATCGATTCACGTTTGATTCAACATTTAAATATAGTACGTATTTTAAAGCTTTTATTTGACCTCCTTACAAAAGTTGAGTTTATGATTTAATGTTTTGTATGAATTTTCGAGCACGGCTCATGATCACATACACAAAACTAAAAAACACACCGATTTTAGGTTTGTGTATGTGATCATGAGCCGTGCTCGAAAATTCATACAAAACATTAAATCATAAACTCAACTTTTGTAAGGAGGTCAAATAAAAGCTTTAAAATACGTATTATCCCAATGCCTTACATAACCACAGCGTTAAAAAGACTAAAATTTAAATATAGTGGTGAATTTGTGTCAGATCAATACAAATGGAAGCACACATATATATGAGCATTAAAGCATTGTTACAGCAATACTATTTCAGTATAAATGAATGTAGCCACTGGGACTGCATGGATTTGCACAATTTATTTACCAGTGTACTTGAATGGTTAAGAACAGTGGCGGATCCAGGGTTGGCCGTAGGGGCTCATATTTCAAACCTGCCTTAGAAAACGGCGCCGCGACGCCGTTTTTGCAAAGGATTTGCCTACGCCAAAGGCGCCGTAGCGTTCTCGGGAGGCCGCCAGGGCCGCCAGACATATTGCCGCCCTCGGAAGGCATCATGACGCCCTCGGAAAACAACATGTCGCCCTCGGAAAACATCGCGTCGCCCTCGGAAGACATATTGCCGCCCTCGGAAGGCATCATGACGCCCTCGGAAAACAACATGTCGCCCTCAGAAAACATCGTGTCGCCCTCGGAAGACATTTTCCCGCCCTCGGAGTGCATTATGCCGCACTCGGAAGATGTCTTGTCGCCTTCTGAAAACATCTTGCCGCCCTCAGAGCACATTATGCCGCCCTCAGAGCGCAATATGCCGCCCTCGGAAGGCATCCTGACGCCCTCAGAGCGCATTATGCAGCTCTTGGAAGGCACTCAGAATGATGGCACCCTGACGCCTTCAGCTTCCCTCCGACGGTGACCGGGCACCCGTGACCTTCGAAACCAATAACACGCTTTTGCCCCCCTCTCCCCACTCCCGATAGCGCCCTGATAGATGGCGCCTACGAAGAGGCCTGGACCGCCATGAAATAAACGTGACACTTTTTTAATATGCCTGGCGAGGCGTTGAAGGTGCTGACGTATTGTACCTTTCACACTCTGGGCGCCTAAAATAGCTTGGATGAATGTCCAATATCCATGATGTCCACAGCTCCAAAGCAACGTTTTCAGCGTCGGTCACCGATTTTTACGCGATTTGGTCCTAAGGACTAACGTCAAAACGAACCTCCTGCTTTAAAAAATCAGGTCCATTTTGACCTAACTGGTCTCTTTCAAGATAAAATTCAAGGTCAGAGACGGGGAACGCTGTAGCGCCCAAAGTTACCGTCCGATCGCGACAAATTGGTCTCAAACGATTCCTTGTGCCCAGTTCCAAGATGACAAGAATGCTCAGAGTTATTCCCCGTGACCTTCAAGGTCAAACCCCATGACCTTTAACCCGCGCACTGCAGGGGGGTTGATTTCCGCCCCCCCCCCCCCCCCCCCCTCCTTAGGTTTTTCAAAGATAGCGAAAAAACGGCGGCGCGCAGCGCCGCCGGGTTTTCGCACACCTGTCAGGACATCAATTACGCACACTTTGAAAAAAATAATAACCTAAGGTCATCTCAGGTCAGGTCACCAGACCAGGTCAAGTGACCCCATCTCCAAAAATGTTTGCAGTTGTGCCAAAGCCAGAGTTTTTCACCGATCAGTTTGAAACTTACAGGATGTCATGAGGGCATACGTACTTACAATTGGTATATCTCGGAATGTTGATATCGGTGACCTAAGGTCAGGTCAATTTCGCAACCTCCCCATAATAAGTCAATGGGGAAATATACAAATGCTAAGGAATTGCATGATATTAGTCCAATTACTTCTGGATCATGTTATTATAGGATATTCTTGATTATCCAAGTGTAAGTTTTGTTCAGTGACCCCTATTGGGTCATTTAAGGTCATGCGAGGTCACCATCACTTTTTTGTCAATAACTCCCGATATAATGAAGATAGAGAAGTAAAACAGACATCAATGTGTGTGTCTCGTCAAGACACGTCTTCCCATATGCAACATGCCCTACTTGGGTCACCACTTGACCTTGACCTGAGGTCAAATTTTAAGTTAACTTAACAAGATCACCATGTATATCATTCAAAGCGCCTTGACAAGATAAACACAATGACGTAAACAGTTTTCCGTTATCTTTATTATATAAAAAGTTAATAGCGAAAAACGATTTAGCAAAAAAACGTCCTTTTTTCTTCTTTGACTTCTGGAGCCTCAAATATTGACCTTAGATCAAATTTGAGGGCACCGCAGCGATTGAAAATTTCACTGGCTGGCGTTTGCTTTTTTCCGTTTGTTTCTAACTAGCATAGTTTCTGAGATATATGGGAATTTCCGGAGCGATGTCCTAAAACAGGAAAAAACTGGAAAATTTGACCTTTGATGACCTCTGGTGACCTCAATTTTACCTGACCTAAAACAATACTGAAATACCTTCGATAGAACATGTATCAAGCTATCAAATTCCGTTTTCCACTTCTCGCTATGTAGCGTAGTTTTCGAGATCTCAGGGAGGGGGCGGAAATCAACCCCCCTGTAGTTGGTGTTCGGCGCAAAGCCCCTGCAGTGCGCGGGTTAATGTCAAATTCAGGGTCAAAGAACGGGATTTTGTCTCGTCCTTTCCATTTCCAGAATGACAAGCATCCTTAGAGTTGTGCCCCGTGACCTTCAAGTTAGCGCCCAAAGTTGGGCGCTACAGCGTTCCTCGTCCTTTGACCTTGAAGGTCACGGGGGGGAAACAAAATTACTCTAAGAATACTTGTCATCCTGGAAATGGGCACGGGACATAGTTTGAGACCATTTGTGTTGCAATCGGACGCAAACTTTCGGCGCTACAGCGTCCCCCGTCTTTTGACATTGAATTTGACCTTGAAGGAGACCTGTAAGGTCAAAATGGACCTGATTCTGGGAAACAGGAGGTTCGATTTGATCTTGAGACCAAATGTCGTAAAAATTGGTGACCGACGCTGAAAACGTTTTATAATCTTCTTGGATTGGCGCGACCCAATAAGAACGACTCAACTGTCGTAACACAACATTTTGCTCCTTGTTTATTCACGTATGCAACTTAGTCTCCCGATGTTGCGACTATATATACTTTTAATTTGCTTCTCCTACCTGTAGTTAGCCCGGAGAATACAAAAACAAAATCATGCAAATCTTGTGAATCATGTGAACCTACCCTACGTAAACGTAGATCCGCAGTCCATCATGCAACAAGACTTTCAAAAGGGTCCCGCGCCCCGCTGGGGTATTCAGCCGAACTGGGGGGGGGGGGGGGGGGGAGGGGCATACACTGCCACCTCGTTATCTTGCGAACCAATAACCGCAGCGAGACGCGCAAGGGAACAATCGAAAGCTCTCAATGAGACGCATGTACAATATAAAACATACGTGAAATGTGCAAAATAAGGTCACATGTCAGGTCACGGTCAGGTGAAATGTCAAAATCGAAGTATTTGGGTTTATTTGCTATACTTTCCATTTTAAGTCTTATATTTCGACTATTGTGGCACAAAGTGCTCTCAGAGGCATAATATATCTTCTACATAAGGGAAATTGAGATTGTAAGCAAAGGTCAAGCCGTCAAGGGCAGGTCAGAAAATATAACTATTGGCAGAAGGTCTACGAAAGTCATGCGACACGTGTTTTATGGGTTATTTTACACGTATAATTTAATAGTAGTAGCCAATTGTACACCCTGACCCCATATAATGGCCCTTGGGGGAAGTTCAGGTCAAGGTTCAGGTTGCATAAGGTCAAAATTTGAAATTCATTAATATAAATACAAAAGTCATGTTTCTAGACCAGTTTTGTCTAATAAATACAGTGGCGGCATTTATTTGCATGTATCTGGTAAATAAAAGCCATAAAATGCAATTTCAACAAATTACGTCATGAGTTAATCATACTTGGGAGCCATAAGTCAGTCAAAAATAAAGATTATACTTCGAAATTTGGTGTGGGTATCGCGCATACTTGGTTATCTAATAAATATTCCGTTTTTTTATATCTTTGAAAATTTAGATTTTGTGGGATTTTTCCTAAACAAATAAGTTTTTTTGGGTAAAAAACTAACAAAAATGCAAATCCGAGATAGCCATTCTGAAGAAAATGCAATTTTCTTGCATTTGATTATTTCAATTTGCTTCACAATTTGATTTTCCACGGTTTTTCAAACATTTATCGTTTTTCCACCAAAAATGGCATGACCTAACGTCACTGAAACGTCATTATCTCCCAAACTACTTCACTAATTTGAATGACATCAGTTGAGCAAACTACGGGGAGGCGATCTAAAAAGTAATCGATAAAAAAATTGTCATGACGTCATCAAAATGGGCGGAGCATGCCCTTATAAGGAGATCTGATCTAAAAATAAATTGTTTTCCTGACATTCACACCTTCAAACACCATATCACCTCTCAAAAAATGCCTATCACCCCTGGATTTTTTTTTCGGTTGAAACTGCAAGAATCGCGCCATCATATTTGCTTGTACTTGTATAATCAGATGCCTACTTTGGCAGATATGGCCAAAGGGTCGGCGATCTCAATTTCGGCACTCGCAGGAGCCTCAGCGATCTTAATTTTGATTCGCCTCCTGACTTCACGATATAAAGTTGGATTAGCTGGCCGATCTAAAAATATATTTCACGCTGTGGTCATTGCGTCGCGGAATCAATATGTATAGATCGTCATTTACAGCGGAATAAGGGCAATTGCCCAATCTGGTCACATTTATTATTCCGATATATTGATGGACAATGTGTTCTCCAACACTTTTTAACCTCCGAGTATGCGTATGTTGCTCTGAATTGGCCTAATGACATAGGCCTCACAGTTTGATACTGCATGTATGCCCAAATATGGGCATAACAAAATCTAAAGATTGATTGATCTATTTTTGATCGCCTCTCTGTAGTTTGCCCAACTGACATGTTGAAAGAAGACGTAAAATGGATGCAACATAAAGTATGGAACGTTTCACGTCAATCTCTATCATAGTTTTCAACATGTTGACAAAATCCGGGAGGGGCAGATTCTGCCCCCCCCCCCCCGTGGGCGCGGGTTAAAGGAAAAATAGTTCACCTTCGGAATTTTTTTTCAGAACACGATTTTATTATATTTTTTAATACAGTTTCTTTTTTTCTTTTCAAAAATGGTCCTACATCGCGCCAATTCAGGACAGAAGGTTGTAAATTATTGATTTTATGGTGTGCCTTATTGGTCTGTGCATGCTCCATGGCAGTGCTGTCACTTTCAGACGGTACGGTACATCATATATGCGCCGTATTCCTTCGCCAAAAAGTCAAATATCTTCCGCTGGAGAGTCTTTTCAGTCAAGAAAAGTTCCAGATAAGGATTTCTCAACACGGGTTACAAAACTGCTATTTCAGTTCAAAACCCATGTTGAAGGTGAACTATTTCCTTTAAGGAAGAGGCATATTTGACCCGTTTAATTGACATATTGGATTGGCGCCCCTCTGGACCATGCCGCCCCTCTGGACCATGCCGCCCCTGTCACCGAGGAAATATGCCGCCCTCGGGCCTGAAGCTTAGGAAATCCTGGATCCGCCACTGGTTAAGAATCGTTAAATCTTTTTATTCAATCAGCCTTGATTTGATGCGGATTTTGATTCAATCACGATTCATGAATGAAAAGAGCTGGTGGTGGATCAATTATGTTTTGATTCAAGGAATTTTGATTGAACGATTCCAATCGATTCAATCAGTGTCGAATCAATAACCAGTCTGGTCCCAATAATGAGTAACACATTCATAACACACACAATAGTTTTACCGTGGTTGTACGATACCCTAGTATGCATAGTTTTAGGAACGTTTAGCTGAATAGAGATGTACAAAGTAAATGGCGCTTCCCTGGGACAAACTACATACAAAACAAGAGCATGTATTAAAGTGAAATATTCACCTTTTGATTGATTTATTTGCGTTTTTTGTGACACATGTATGGTTCCAAATTGATCGTGCCTCAATTTAATAGTGAAATAACATGTTCTATTTCAAAAATTAAATTAAGGGAAATGAACAAATATGTACTAACATATGGTGACGAACAGTATGTTGTTCATGTTCATGTTCATATATTCAAGACAATCCACAAGGTGGGTATTACAATCTCACGTCAATTATACAAGAACTGCCAACAGGCTGAAAAATTGCCTGTCAATGTAAGACAGCACAATTCGCGTTAACAATGCACATACCAACGTCACATATACTAACATCACAAAAGCAGTGGATTGGTCAAAAAGATAAAAACACATTTTCTCACTCCACGGTCTCACGAACAGCCGCTTTAAAAGCGCCCAGAGTCGGAGCAGATCTGACAGAGGATGGTAAACGGTTCCAAGCTGAGGCCGCGCGATATGAGAAAGCCTTTTGGGTGGCAGTAAGTTTGCATTTGCGGAGGTGGAGGTCTCCGCTCTCCGACGAGCGTGTCTCGCGGGAGGAGACAGCCGCACGCGCCGTAAACAGCGCGCGGATCTCGATAGGCGCGCCCTCTTCCCTCAGTGCCTTGTAGGTCTTGATTGCGTCACGGTGTGCCACCAGGGTTGCGATCCTCGGCCATCCGAGAGAATTTAAAGCCGGGGTGATATGTTCGTATTTTTTGGTTCCAGAGATGATTCTAGCCGAAAAGTTGATGACTTTTTGGATTCTTTGGAGCTGACCCTTGGCTGCCCCACCCCATACGCAGAGGCAGTACGTGATGTGAGGAAATACGTACGCCTGAATGAGAGTCTTTAGAATGTCTGTCGAAAAGTAATGACGAATTTTGTACAGAGAGACCAGAATGCCATTGCATTTTTGGATCACCCGCGTGACGTGCTCGTCCCATGACAGACAGGTGTCTACTATTACGCCCAAAATTGTTACCTTTTTGGATGAATGTACGGCCAAACCGTCAATGATGTAGTGGAAGTCCGTGGATTTTTAATCAGTATAATCCATCACTATCTCTGGTTTGCATGCTATTTGTAAACAAGTCATAGGGCCAGCAATGAAGTAAGTGCTCCAAGAAGCGTGATAACGTTCCTGATCGGTCAAGGAAACAAATCGCATACACTAAATATGTCGCCGTCCTTGGCCAAGTTTATCCGCGGAATGCATCACGGTTTTCTGAAACTTTATTGATTGATTATGGATAAAATGTATATAAATGTTTCATGTGTGCATTGTAATATATTAAATATCTGTTTACCTTTTTGTTGAAAATTGATGGAAAAACATATATTAAAAAACAAATCGTGAACACTAAATAGTTCGCCGTACAGGGCCAAGTTAAACTGCCGATTTCAATGCACTTTTAAAAAAATGTTTGTTCATTGTTCATAGAAGTTTGGTACATATTCGCAAACGATAGAGTACATGAAACATTATATGCCTTCATGACAAATAACAATGCGTAGGCAGGCTAATTTTCGCTCAGTTCGATATGTATTAAAATATTTGAATTACAAAAATTGTCATTACAAAATTGTAATTACAAAATTGTTATAACATAATCGAACCTGACCCAAACTTTACGGCAATTACGGCCACAGGGACCCACGTTCAGAACGCTCCGCTCGCATTCGCTCGCTGCGCTGCGACCTACGGGCTGTCGCCACCCCCGACCCCCCCCCCCCCCAGACCATCGCGTAGATAAAACCTAACCCCCTACGGCGTAAATAAGTTGTCCGATGTATTTACGCGGCCCTGCCCCTTGCAATTGTCAAAAATACGGAGAAAAAACGTTCCAACAACACCTACGAACACTGCAAAAAACGTTCCAACGAGAGAAGAAGAAAAACTTCCAACGGATCCACGTACGAACGCTTCCAAATGCGGTCCCACCGGCCCCACCCCTTGCATTGTCAAAATATACGGAGACAAACCGTTCCAACACGTACGAAGGCTGCAAAAAAACGTTCTAACGAAACCATTCCAACGGATCCAAAAAAATATACGGATAAAAACGTTCCAACAACACGTAAGAACGCTGAAAAAAACTTCGAAATCATTCCAAGGGATCCAATCTTGTATTTTTCACAAAGCGCTTGTAACATATTTTATGGTTCATCCTGGTTTTGAAATAGGGATGCGTGAAACGTTACAGAAAATTTAAGTGGAACATAAACAAGTGTTCAATAAACTGGATAGAATCGGATGAAACTTTAACTTCGCATAGGTATACATAAACAACCGTTTTGTCTAACGAAAGGAAATGTTTTCTTGCCTTGCTAATCATTAAATAATATATTTTTATATAAATATCCGCCAGGGTTTCAATCGACCTTGCTTCTACCTCACGATTTACAAGTCTGCTAAATTATGGTCTGTTGAAGTATACGCTTTTGTGTATCAACTATAAACGTTTGGCATATTGCTTCATACTAGCATGTGTTTTCGTGAACGGATACTATTTCCTTTCAAATCCATGTAAGATGAGGCCTTGAAACCCAGACGGCTAGAGCGCCCCTCAGACGGCCAAAGAGTCCCCTCAGGCGGACAGAGCGCCCCTCTCAAGCGGCCAGAGCGCCCCCTCTCAGGCGGACAGAGCGCCCCCTCTCAGGCGGCCAGAGTGCCCCTCTCGGGCGGCCAGAGCGCGCCTTTTCAGGCGGCCAGAGCGCCCCCTCTCAGGCAGCAAGAGGGCCCTCTCTCAGGCGGCCAGAGCGCCCCCTCTCAGGCGGCCAGAGTGCCCCCTCTCAAGCGGCCAGAGCTGCCCCCCCCCCCCCCCCTGCCCCCTCTTCCGCCGCCACTGACGTCAGAGTATGTAATTGATCGATCCATTCAGGTCCGATCCAATCCCCAAAAATACAGTTTTAATCCAGCTACAATCCAAATCCATGAGGATTCTACAAGGCTGATACAATCCAATCCATTCATGTAACGGAAATCGTGATAGTTTATCTCAATAGAAGTTTCAGTGTGCTGTTACCTTAGAAATACACTCTTCTTAAAACAATTAACCCGCGCACTGCAGGGGCTTGGCGCCGAACACGAGCTGCAGGGGGGTTGATTTCCGCCACCCCCCCCTGAGATCTCGAAAACTACGCAACGTAGCGAGAAGCGGAAAAAGGCATTTGATAGCTTCATACATGTTCTATCGAAAGTATTTCAGTGTTTTTTAAGTCAGGTCAAAATTGAGGTCACCAAAGGTCATCAAAGGTCAAATTTTCCAGATTTTCCTGTTTTAGGACATCGCTCCAGAAATTCCCATATATCTCAGAAACAATGATAGTTAGACACAAACGGAAAAAAGCAAACGCCAGCCAGTTAAATTTGTAATCGCTAAGGTGTCCTCAGATTTGATCTCAGGTCAATATTTGAGGCTCCAGAGGTCAAAAAGGAAAAAAATCAGTTTTTTTGCTAAATCGTTGTTTGCTATTAACTTTGTACTTAATAAAGATAACGGAAAACTGTTTACGCCATTGTGTTTATCTTGTCCAGGCGCTTTGAATGATATATATGGTGACCTTGTTAAGTCAACTTAACAATTTGACCAAAGGTCAAGGTCAAGTGGTGACCCAAGTAGGGCATGTTGCATATGGGAAGACGTGTCTCGACGAGACAAGCACATTGATGTCTGTTTTACTTCTCTATCTTCATTATGTCGAGAGTTATTGACAAAAAGTGATGGTGACCTCGCATGACCTCAAATGACCCAATAGGGGTCACTGAACAAAACTTACACTTGGATCATCAAGAATATCCTATAATAACATGATCCAGAAGTAATTGGACTAGTACCATGCGTATCCTTGAAATAGGAAGCATTTGTATATTTCCCCATTGACTTATTATGGGGAGGTTACGAAATTGACCTAACCTTAGGTCACCGATATCAAAATTCCGAGTTATACGAATTGTAAGTACTGATGCCCTCATGACATCCTGTAAGTTTCAACCTGATCGGTGAAAAACTCTGGCTTTGGCACAACTGCAAACATTTTTGGTGGTGGGGTCACTTGACCTGGTCTGGTGACCTGACCTGAGATGACCCGAGCATATTTTTGTTCTCAAAGTGTGCGCAATTGATGTCCTAACAGGTGTATCAAAACCCGTCGGCGCTGCGCGCCGCCGTTTTTTCGCTATCTTTGAAAAACCTGAGGGGGGGGGGCGGAAATCAACCCCCCTGCAGTGCGCGGGTTAACTGTCATGAAGAAGAATGAACCACCAGGAACCTTTCCATTTAATTGGTCATTGAATATTCAATATATTAAAGGGATTATACGGTTTTTTTCCCATAATAATTGAGTTACATAGTAAAACGTACTTATAAAGGTGGTAGAAGTCCCACGGTAGCCACATTTTTCTGGAAATGACCTCTTCTGCACGTAAGGACATTCCAAAGTGCGCGGTGATGCCACCGCGTATTTTCTGTAGGACCGGCTGAGGCAGAGCCAGTCATCTCTTTTATGCTAATAAAAACACCTCACTTATGGCATATTTCCGGTAAAATAAGCAATATTTGAAAGAAAATAAACTTGTTTTGTTCCAACGACAGCAGCAGTTACCTAGTTTTCCCATAAAATTCTATATTTTTCATGAATTTTCATGGCAAAAAATGAATACGCCACCACCAAATTCTCAACGCTTTAAAGGCCAGAGATAAGAAAACCACAAAAAAAAACACAAAACCTCAACGAACAGTGTGTAGTAATACAAAGTCCCGTCAGTTTTGAATTGCATAATAATTGTGTGATCCAGTGTAGGACTTGCAGATAATTCAAAACTCTAAAATTGATCTTAAGATAAAAGTGGTGGACAGTAGTGCCGATCAAGTAGTCGTTATCGGATACTAGTCTCGAAAAACGCCCAAGTTTTAACGCTGATAATTGCTGAAATAATGGACTAAATAAGCATTGAGGTCCCTGTTATGTCTTAAACGTGTCTAAAGCTCATACAACTGCAAAAGAGTGCATTTACTTTCAGGACGGAGACCCGCATAATCCCTTTAAACGGAATAGTGCACCTTGGGAAAAGTATGTGGAATGATTGAAAGAGTGTCCAGATTACAGTTCTGGCATTCGTTTTTACGAAAAAGGTACCAATTTGTCATAATTTGAAAAATATTGATATTAATACATGTGACGTCACAAGAATCTTGCGTCACCAAAACGAGTTGTTCCGACGTCATACCGGCAAAAGTCTATCTTTGCAGCAGACTATGTAAGCAACACTAACAACCTCATTCGCTGGGTCGCGACTCGCGAGTATATTGGTCGCGATTGAAAATGTGTGAATGTGTACACTATGGTCACGGATTATTGTATACATTAGTGGTGCCAGTTTCAGAAAATATTTGTCCAATGTCCGACCGATGTCCAAGACCATGGTCTACTGTTTGTCCGAAACTGTCCGAAAATCATTGTTTGTCCGAAATTTGTCCGAAAGCAGAAAAGGTGTTTGATATGGAAATGAATTACCTGTGGCACACTTTCTTTTTTAATACAAAAGTAACAAGTGATTTTCGCGACAAACCATCCTTGGGCATTGGATGTCCGAAAATGTCCAAAGAAATATGTTTATGTCCGTCCGAAAACCGAATCGGTCTTCGGACAAATTCGGAATTCCGAAAATGATTGTACTGATTGGCACCACTAGTATAAATCCGTGCTATGGCCTTGTATGAGTAGAGTTGGAGTGGCGTTGCGTGAACACATACCCATAATGTTCATGTGCATATATATATATATATATATATATATATATATATATATATATATATATATATATATATATATATATATATATATATATATATATATATATATATATATATATATATATATATATATATATGTGTGTATATATATGTATATATATATATATATATATATATATATATATATATATATATATATATATATATATATATATATATATGTGTGTGTGTGATATACCTACCCACAAATGCAGGGCTCCGCCACAGGTTTGAAGTCGGGGGGGGGGCGTGGGGGGACGTGGATTCATGAGCTCAACGAGATATAGGGCTGAGTACATGATTATGGGATATAGTGGGAACCGGGCTCTACTCCTGACCGGGCCCCTGATACACGCCTTTGCCAGCATCGGGCCCCTGCCTCGATAGGGCCTGACCAAGACCGGGCCCCTATCAGGAACGGGCCCGTGCTATCAATAATTTGCAAAGACCGGTCCTTCGTTTTGACTGGGGCCCCATATCACGTATTTTCCAGCACCGGGCCCCTGCCTCGATCAGGCCTGTCAAGACTGGGTCCCTACCAGGAACGGGCCCGTGTCACCAGAACGTGCCCGTATCAATAATTTGCCAGCACCGGGCTCTGTTGTGACGGGGCCCTCGTCCTGACCGGGCCCCATATCACGCATTTGCTAGCACCGGGCCCCTGCGTCGATCGGGACTGACCTAGAACGGGCCCGTATAAATAATGTGCAAGGACCAGGCCCTATTGTGACGGGGCCCTCGACCTGATCGATCCCCATAGCACGCCTCTGCCAGCACCGAGGCCCTGCCTTGAACGGGCCCCTACTAGGAACGGGCCCGTAAAAAAAATGCAAGGAGCGGGCCCTGTTAAGTGACCGGGTCCCTCGTCCTGTCCGGGCCCCATATCACGCCTTTGCCAGAACCGGGCCCCTGCCTCGATCGGACCTGACCAAGACCGGACCCCTACCAGAAAGGGCGTATCAAGAATATGCAAGGACCGGGCCCTGATCCTGAACGGGCCCTCGTCCTGACCGGCCCCCATATCACGTCTTTGTCAGCACCGGGCCCCTGCCTCGATCGGGCCTGACCAAGACCGGGCCTCTACCAGAAACGGGCCCGTATGAAGAATATGCAAGGACCTTGCCTTGTTGTGACCGGGCCCTCGTCCTGACTCGGCCCCATATCACGCCTTTGCCAGCACCGGACCCCTGCCTCGATCGGGCCCCTACCAGGAACGGGCCCATACCAGAAACCGGCCCGCATCAAGAATATGCAAGGACCGGGCCCTCATCCTGACCGGGCCCCATATCACGCCTTTGCCAGCACCGGGCCCCTGCCACGATCAGGCCTGACCAAGACCGGGTCCCTGCCAGGTATGGGCCAGAATACGGGTCCCTTTGATGCGTGTCCCTCAGAAATATCGAGGGGGTCAGCTGACCCTTTTCACCCCCTGCGTGCGCCACTGCCAACTTGCCTCGGGATACTTCCACTACTTGCTGTGTCAGTGGTACCTAGAAACAGCGAGCGTCGCCACCGGGGGGGGGGGGGGGGGGGGGGGGGCGACGCACCAGGATCGCTCCAGCCGGAGTCCGCCCCCCCCCATATTCGTAGGACATCCCAATAGGGCTGACCCCCAAACCCATGGCTGCCCCTCAAAATTGTGTGGCGACGCCACTACCTAGAAAGGTGACTTGTTGACTAAGTTAGCGTACTTTCCGCTTCTAAAAAAAAGCTGAGCGACTTATACATGCGCATTACTGCTAAATTGCAGTGGCATGGCTGTTAATTAACCACAGTCCACACAGGCACGTAGGCAGGATTTCGTCCAGGGGGGCGCCTCGAAAGGGCACCCTTCCCGAGCGTTGAAAGGACCAAACAAAACTGATGAAAAGGCACGTTACAAGGATGGATAATGCAGTTTGGCAGGTATGCCATGGGCCTACCAACTTTTAGGAGCTGGAGTTAGTAAACTGAGGGGCCTGTCATTTCAACTTCGGAACCAGCGATACCAGTTTGGAATCAGCTTCGAATATTTGTTAGGCCCAAGCCCTGGAAAGTGGAACCCTTAAAGGTAGTTCACCTTCGGAAACAATTTCAGAACACGATTTTATTATATTTTTTAATACAGTTTCTTTTTTTCTTTTCAAAAATGGTCCTACATTGCGCCAATTCAGGACAGAAGGTCGTACATTATTAATGTTATGGTGTGCGTTATTGCTCTGCGCATGCTCAGACCAGTGCTGGCACTCTCAGACGGTACGGTATATCATATATGCGCCGCATTCCTTCGCCAAAAAGTCAAATATCTTCGGCTGGAGAGTCTGTTCAGCCAAGAAAAGTTGCAGATAAGGATTTCTCAACACGGGCTAAAAAACTGCTATTTTAGTTCAAAATCCCATGTTGAAGGTGAACTATTTCCTTTAAAGGAAATAGTTCACCTTCAACATGGGGTTTTGAACTGAAATAGCAGCTTTGTAGCCCGTGTTGAGAAATCCTTATCTGCAACTTTTCTTGGCTGAAAATACTCTCCAGCCGAAGATATTTGACTTTTTGACGAAGGAATGCGGCGCATATATGATGTACCGTACCGTCTGAAAGTGCCAGCACTGCCAGGGAGCATGCGCAGACCAATAACGCACACCATAAAATTAATAATTTACGACCTTCTGTCCTGAATTCGCGCGATGTAGGACCATTTTTGAAAAGAAAAAAAGAAACTGTATTACAAAATATAATAAAATCGTGTTCTGAAAAATGTTCCGAAGGTGAACTATTTCCTTTAAAGGAATTGCGCGGCGCGAAAATATTGAATTGGATATGCATTTTGTCCTCTATGACCTCTAAACCAAAACAAATGCGTTCAAGAGTGCGGTAAAAAAAGTGATAAAGTGAAATATTTTGCCCAATTATATAGGAAAGTAGCAACATATAAACAAAACATAAATGCGCCGCGAAACGGTGCGAATTTATCATTTTGTTTTAACCTGTATACAATTGAATGTGTGCTGCCATTGCGCCGCGGAGCGGCGCGAAATGTTAATTGTTTTCAGTCAACAATTTTTCTCACCGTGCAAAATAAAATATTTTAGAAGAAAAAACATTTGGCCGAAAAGTGAGGGGCCATGCCCCCCTCCCTCTGTTCCTACGCATATGGTCACATCAACTGAATAGTTGCGAAGAAATAAGCTTTTGAAAAACATGGCTACGGTTGGGCCGCTCATACTTATATTTTACTTTGTTGGAGGAAGTCCTGGCGTCCGCTCGGTATTTAACGGAGCGGTCACCATGCATTGGTGCCTTGAAGAAAACTTGAAAGAAAGAGTTTACATGCACCTGCTATCGCAATATTCATTATGCTTTTCCAGATGAAATGGGCTCAAGCAAAAGTGCAAAGACCATTGTCCATGATCTTAACTATCAATGCTGTCCTCTTAATGGAAGAGTGCTAAGCTATATCTCTGGAATTCTCTTCTGGAATTCATAATTATGTATTCGTATGTATTCATTTAACAATAAGTGAAAATGCGAATCTGAAGTTCTGCCGGCTTTGTGCCAGATGTGGCCAGACGTGTCAAGTTTCCTCGCAGCGAAGTCAATGTCCTAGAATTCCTGCAACCGCTTCAGTAGCGGAACCAATGACAAGCTATATTTGCAGCAGTAATGCTGGCAAAGAGCCATTATCACACCCACAAGTTCCAACGTGCTACATTATCCGATTTTCGCCGAGAATAGGGAACAGCTGTTCTTCAGCTTCAGACCTGTCGTTGAATTATGTACGTCACTCTCGTAGTTGTACTGGCGTCCATGAAACAACACTGATTTATAATACGATCACACCCTAATCACCTGGTCGGAAAAATTAATCTACAGAGCTTTCAGGCAACATTTTTAACTTATTTCTATTCGGCACAAAAGTGAATTATCCAGCTGACAGATTGCATTAATACTTAGTAGATGCGGGGCTTTGTAAAAGAGAACAATGAACAATGCAAGAACTAATATTGCATTCTTCTCCACGGAAACAAAAACACGAGAAATATCCTCCAGCAATATAATTTTCCAGAGCACTGACCAACCCATCACATAGGTATTACCTACACGCATGCAAACATACAAACATGCTTGTATATTACTCTTGCATGCTCTCTCTTGTATATTACACACACACACACACACACACACACACACACACACACACACACACACACACACACACACACACACACACACACACACACACACACACACACACACACACACACACACACACACACACACACACACACACACACACACACACACACACACACACACACACACACACACACACACACACACACACACACACACACACACACACACACACACACACACACACACACACACACACACACACACACACACACACACACACACACACACACACACACACACACACACACACACACACACACACACACACACACACACACACACACACACACACACACACACACACACACGCACGCACGCACGCACGCACGCACGCACGCACGCACGCACGCACGCACGCACGCACGCACGCACGCACGCACGCACGCACGCACGCACGCACGCACGCACGCACGCACGCACGCACGCACGCACGCACGCACGCACGCACGCACGCACGCACGCACGCACGCACGCACGCACGCACGCACGCACGCACGCACGCACGCACGCACGCACGCACGCACGCACGCACGCACGCACGCACGCACGCACGCACGCACGCACGCACGCACGCACGCACGCACGCACGCACGCACGCACGCACGCACGCACGCACGCACGCACGCACGCACGCACGCACGCACGCACGCACGCACGCACGCACGCACGCACGCACGCACGCACGCACGCACGCACGCACGCACGCACGCACGCACGCACGCACGCACGCACGCACGCACGCACGCACGCACGCACGCACGCACGCACGCACGCACGCACGCACGCACGCACGCACGCACGCACGCACGCACGCACGCACGCACGCACGCACGCACGCACGCACGCACGCACGCACGCACGCACGCACGCACGCACGCACGCACGCACGCACGCACGCACGCACGCACGCACGCACGCACGCACGCACGCACGCACGCACGCACGCACGCACGCACGCACGCACGCACGCACGCACGCACGCACGCACGCACGCACGCACGCACGCACGCACGCACGCACGCACGCACGCACGCACGCACGCACGCACGCACGCACGCACGCACGCACGCACGCACGCACGCACGCACGCACGCACGCACGCACGCACGCACGCACGCACGCACGCACGCACGCACGCACGCACGCACGCACGCACGCACGCACGCACGCACGCACGCACGCACGCACGCACGCACGCACGCACGCACGCACGCACGCACGCACGCACGCACGCACGCACGCACGCACGCACGCACGCACGCACGCACGCACGCACGCACGCACGCACGCACGCACGCACGCACGCACGCACGCACGCACGCACGCACG
>JAXIVJ010012427.1:0-40358 GCA_036785665.1 Chirona hameri
GAGGCTTTCTTCATTTTCAGCATCTAGTCTCACAGTGATCTTACTTGTTATCGAAAGCTCTGCTAACATAATATAAAACATCGTTTGAGTTATTACTATCATGATACACCGATTCTTCTTATTTTAACGTGCGTGAATGTGTCACTTTAAATGGTCCACGGTTATGCATTAACCTCGATCATGGCGATCAAAAAGGCAGCATTATCGTACCAAAAACAGATAAATTGCAGCATATGACGAACAAATATACACACCGAACACACACCAAATATACACACCGAACAGATAGGCGGCCAGCAGACTGACGAAACACCACTGCGGCGGGAAGTACAACACCCCAACCGCAAACGGAGTGGCCACCAACTGAAACGGCACACGGAAACAGGTCAGGCTGAGCAACAGAACAGAAGTGAACTGCGAAAAAAACGCGCCCCGGTTGTGCTAAATAGAACAGCGAAAAAAGATGAAATGCTCGTCAGAATATGTGCGACGCTATCTCGCCTAATTATTTTCAGAAAATGACGACTAGATTACGGGCGACTCCTGCAACCTGTCACAGGAAACGTTTAAGAAATAAGAATGCAAATCGGTACGGCGACTGGCTATCATGACGCACATCGGTACGGCGACTGGCTATCATGACGCACGGAAGGTACGGCGACTGGCTATCATGACGCACGGAGATACGGCGACTGGCTATCATGACGCACATCGGTACGGCGACTGGCTATCATGACGCACGGAAGGTACGGCGACTGGCTATCATGACGCACATCGGTACGGCGACTGGCTATCATGACGCACGGAAGGTACGGCGACTGGCTATCATGACGCACATCGGTACGGCGACTGGCTATCATGACGCACGGAAGGTACGGCGACTGGCTATCATGACGCACATCGGTACGGCGACTGGCTATCATGACGCACGGAAGGTACGGCGACTGGCTATCATGACGCACGGAATCCCCATGCATAGAGAGAATATATGACGCTATACGATCATGGTTGGGAGGTGTCAATAAAGCTGCACATTACGCTCAACAGGTTGCTCAATGAAGCTACACATTACGCTCAACAGGATGCTCAATAAAGCTCCACATTACGCTCAACAGGATGCTCAATAAAGCTCCACATTACGCTCAACAGGTCGCTCAATAAAGCTACACATTACGCTCAACAGGTCGCTCAATAAAGCTACACATTACGCTCAACAGCTCAATAAAGCTACACATTACGCTCACAGGTCGCTCAATAAAGCTCCACATTACGCTCAACAGGATGCTCAATAAAGCTCCTCATTACGCTCAACAGGTCGCTCAATAAAGCTACACATTACGCTCAACAGGTCGCTCAATAAAGCTACACATTACGCTCAACAGGTCGCTCAATAAAGCTACACATTACGCTCAACAGGATGCTCAATAAAGCTCCACATTACGCTCAACAGGTCGCTCAATAAAGCTGCACCTTACGCTCAACAGGATGCTCAATGAAGCTGCACCTTATATTGTAAATGTCATTTGGCAGAAGTAACGTTTATTGGTACGTTTATCACATTGCAATTAGTATGTTATTATTACTTATTACCCCTACGCATATACAAATTGGATGATTTACTGGAGCATATATGTACGTTTATATCATTTATCAGTGCGTTTATTACGTTTTTTGTATTATAATGTATACACAAGTACGCTCAATGCCTTGCATTAAAGTAAGAAGTTATTCTTACCTGGCTGGCCGATAGTACCAGATCCTGGCTCGCAGGCCTATCCGCTTTACCAGTTTGTCACTGACCAAACCACCTGCCGAGACAAACAAATACACAATCTCTGAGTGATACACAGATACACAATCTCTGAGTGATACACTGATACACTGATACACAATCTCTGAGTGATACACAGATACACTGATACACGATCTCCGAGTGATACACAGATACACAGATACACGATCTCTGAGCGATACACATACGCGATCTCTTGAGTGATACACAGATACACTGACACACGATCTCTGAGTGATACAAAGATACACTGAGTCACGATCTCCGAGTGATACACAGATACACAGATACACAATCTCTGAGTGATACACAGATACACGATCTCTGAGTGATACACAGATACACAGATACACAATCTCTGAGTGATACACAGATACACGATCTCTGAGTGATACACAGATACACGATATCTGAGTGATACACATAGACACAATCTCTGAGTGATACAGAGATATACAATCTCTGAGTGATACACAGATATACGATCGCTGAGTGATACACAGATACACGATCTCTGAGTGATACACAGATACACGATCTCTGAGTGATACACAAATACACAATCTCTGAGTGATACACTGATACACTGATACACGATATCTGAGTGATACACAGATACACAATCTCTCAGTGATACACTGATACACGATCTCTGAGTGATACACAGATACACAATCTCTGAGTGATACAGAGATACACAGATACACAATCTCTGAGTGATACACAGATACACAATCTCTGAGTGGCACACTGATACACTGATACACAGTGTCCTAGCATTGGGAATTTGCGTGGAAAATGACACCCTATGGATACTATTTTTCCACTCTTTTTCCTGAGTTTTACTGTGAATTTTCCACTCCGTATTTTAAAATGTATTGGATAATTGGAAACCTGATACTGATGTATGGATGTAATGATTGGGACAGCCTGTGGATGGAAAGACAGGTAAGCATTGGCATAGGTAATAACTAATTTGGTGAGCAGGTAATTGGGTGATAAAGCCTGGTACATATGCTTTTTGGTTGAATTTTCCACTCTTTATACTTATTTTTAGTCAGAATTTTCCACTCCACACCCCAGCTCCAAAGCAATTCTAGGAGCCTGCTGATAACACGATATCTGAGTGATACACACATACACAATCTCTGAGTGATACACAGATACACAATCTCTGAGTGATACACTGATACACTGATACACGATCTCTGAGTGATACACAGATACACAATCTCTGAGTGATACCCAGATACACTGATGCACGATCTCTGAGTGATACACAGATACACAATCTCCTGAGTGATACACAAATGCACGATATCTGAGTGATACACAAATACACAATCTATGAGTGATACACAGATACACAATATCTGAGTGATACACTGATACACTGATACACAGATACACGATCTCCGAGTGATACACAGATACACAGATACACAATCTCTGAGTGATACACAGATACACTGATACACCGATCTCTGAGTGATACACATATACACGATATCTGAGTGATACACATATACACGATATCTGAGTGATACACAGATACACAAATACACGACCTCTGAGTGATACACAGATACACAATCTCTGAGTGATACACAGATACACAGATACACAATCTTTGAGTGATACACAGATACACAATCTCTGAGTGATACACAGATACACAATCTGAGTGATACACAGATACACGATCTCTGAGTGATACACAGATACACAGATACACGATCGCTGAGTGATACATTGATACACAGATACACGATCTCTGAGTGATACACAGATACACGATCTCTGAGTGATACACAGATACACAATCTCTGAGTGATACACAAATACACAATCTCTGAGTGATACACAGATACACAATCTCTGAGTGATACACTGATACACTGATACACGATCTCTGAGTGATACACAGATACACAATCTCTGAGTGATACACAAATACACAATCTCTGAGTGATACACAGATACACAAACTCTGAGTGATACACTGATACACTGATACACAATCTTTGAGTTATACACTGATACACGATCTCTGAGTGATACACAGATACACAGATACACAATCTTTGAGTGATACACAGATACACAATCTTTGAGTGATACACAGATACACAATCTTTGAGTGATACACAGATACACAATCTGAGTGATACACAGATATACGATCTCTGAGTGATACACAGATACACGATCGCTGAGTGATACATTGATACACAGATACACAATCTCTGAGTGATACACAGATACACGATCTCTGAGTGATACACAGATACACAATATCTGAGTGATACACAAAAACACAATCTCTGAGTGATACACAGAGATACAATCTCTGAATGATACACTGATACACTGATACACGATATCTGAGTGATACACAGATCTACAATCTCTGAGTGATACACAGATACACAATCTCTGAGTGATACACTGATACACGATCTCTGAGTGATACACAGATACACAATATCTGAGTGACACACTGATACACTGATACACGATCTCTGAGTGATACACAGATACACAATCTCTGAGTGATACACAGATACACAATCTCTGAGTGATACACAGATACACAATCTCTGAGTGATACACTGATACACTGATACACGATCTCTGAGTGATACAGAGATACACAGATACACAATCTCTGAGTGGTACACAGATACACGATCTCTGAGTGACACACTGATACACAGATACACGATCTCTGAGTGACACACTGATACACTGATACACGATCTCTGAGTGATACACAGATACACAATCTCTGAGTGATACACAGATACTCAATCTCTGAGTGATACACTGATACACTGATACACGATCTCTGAGTGATACAGAGATACACAGATACACAATCTCTGAGTGATACACAGATACACGATCTCTGAGTGATACACAGATACACAATCTCTGAGTGATACACAGATACACAATCTCTGAGTGATACACAGATACACGATCTCTGAGTGATACAGAGATACACAGATGCACAATCTTTGAGTGATACACAGATACACGATCTCTGAGTGATACACATATACACGATCTCTGAGTGATACACTGATACACGATCTCTGAGTGATACACATATACACGATATCTGAGTGATACACATATACACGATCTCTGAGTGATGCACAGATACACAATCTCTGAGTGATACACAGATACACAATCTCTGAGTGATACACAGATACACGATCTCTGAGTGATACACAGATACACAATCTCTGAGTGATACACAGATACACAATCTCTGAGTGATACACAGATACACGATCTCTGAGTGATACACAGATACACAATCTCTGAGTGATACACAGATACACAATCTCTGAGTGATACACAGATACACGATCTCTGAGTGATACAGAGATACACAGATGCACAATATTTGAGTGATACACAGATACACGATCTCTGAGTGATGCACAGATGCACAATCTCTGAGTGATGCACATATACACAATCTCCGAGTGATACACAGATACACAGACACACGATCTTTGAGTGATACACATATACACAATTTCTGAGTGATACACAGATACACAATATCTGAGTGATACACATATACACAATCTCTGAGTGATACACAGATACACAATGTCTGAGTGATACACAGATACACAGATACATATGATTGATATACAGATACACAATCTCTGAGTGATATACAGATACACAATCTCTGAGTGAT
The DNA here is from genome assembly GCA_036785665.1 of Chirona hameri. Classification (NCBI taxonomy): domain Eukaryota; kingdom Metazoa; phylum Arthropoda; class Thecostraca; order Balanomorpha; family Balanidae; genus Chirona; species Chirona hameri. Next base: position 5,517 of record JAXIVJ010012427.1, read on the forward strand.
ATACTGATACACAATCTCTGAGTGATACACAGACACACGATCTCTGAGTGATGCACGATACACGATCTCTGAGTGATACACATATACACAGATACACGATCTTTGAGCGATACACAGATACACGATCTCTGAGTGATACACAGATATACGATCTCTGAGTGATACACATATACACGACCTCTGAGTGATACACAGATACACAGACACACAATCTCTGAGTGATACATAGATACACGATCTCTGAGCGATACACAGATACACGATCACTGAGTGATACACTGATACACTGATACACGATCTCTGAGTGATACACAGATACACAGACACACAATCTCTAAGTGATACACTGATACACAATCTCTGAGTGATACAGCGACAGACTAGTCAGACGGAGACGCCAGGTATGCGACCGTGTATCTGCGGTGACGGCCCTCGCAGCGATTGCCTATGAAACGGCCCACAGTGACCCCATTGTTTTGGCCTACAGTGACCCCGCTGTGACTGACCTACAGAGACCCCGCTGTGACTGACCTACAGTGACCTCGCTGTGACTGACCTACAGTGACCCCGCTGTGACTGACCTACAGTGACCCCGCTGTGACTGACCTACAGTGACTCCGCTGTGACTGACCTAGTGACCCCACTGTGACTGACCTACAGTGACCCCACTGTGACTGACCTACAGTGACCCCACTGTTACTGACATACAGTGACCCCGCTGTGACTGACCTACAGTGACCCCACTGTGACTGACCTACAGTGACCCCGCTGTGACTGACCTACATTGACCCCACTGTGACTGACCTATGGTGACCTCGCTGTGACTGACCTACAATGACCCCACTGTGACTGACCTACAGTGACCCCGCTGTGACTGACCTACAGTGACCCCGCTGTGACTGACCTACAGTGACCACACTGTGACTGACCTACAGTGAACCCACTGTGGCTGACCTACAGTGACCCCGCTGTGACTGACCTACAGTGACCCCGCTGTGACTGACCTATGGTGACCCCGATGGAGCCGCCGACGATGCTGACCCAAGAAAGCCACAGACCCAGGTCGGCGGTCGGGTAGTACGTCTGGAAGTACAGCTGAGTGTTGGTGGACCAGCAGAAACCAGCTGTGGGAGATACAAATACAGGGTTACTGATTTCTCACAACACGGCGCATCGTAACTACACACACCACGAAGTAACTGGCAGCATCAGTCAGCCGTTACAGTGTCGGCAATGTTCTATGACTGACTGACCTGTGTGGCGCATAGAGGCTCCGAGCAGCAGCAGCAGGATGCTGGGCTGGAGGAAGACGCGCAGCTTGTCCAGCACGAACCGGTGCCACCAGCTGCCCCCGTCCTTCCTGATAACGTCATCATCGGCAGCGCTGCCAACGACCTCTGCACAGCTCGCCGGCGCCTCCGATTCAGAGGTCTCTGCGAGGTCGGGAAATCCGCTCATTTGACCAAAAGCTATTTTCTTGCAAACGCGTTTACCAGCTTTAAACGTTCTCAACTTTGCCAGTGTTTTGTATTCTTCGTATAGTATCTACATCAGGGACAATGTGTTATTCGAATGTCTTACTGCATATTCAAGCTCTTCATAAGTGTTCGGTAATTTGCGTGTTGAAAACAAATATCACGTATTCTTAGCATCACAGCTCTGGACGTACTCATTTTGAAGGTATCCTGGCCGCTGGTTTGGTCATCCGGAGATGTGAGCAGTCCTTGCCTCGTACGCGGGTCATGAGCCATCAGGTGAAGACAGCAGAGCAACACACCGGGAATGGCAGCCACGTAATACGCCCAGCGCCAGCTCTGTCAGGCAAGATGCAGGGGTTATGTCAACTGTCAGGGCAAATCGGCTTACGGTCAATATAACACAACTACATGTAAAAAGGAACGTATATGTAAAATACACAGGTACTCCCAGGGTTGTTCACAAAAAAGGCTGTTCAGGGTTGTGCACTCCCAGGGTTGTGTAGTTGTGTTATATTGACCTGTAGTTGTGTTATATTGACCTGAACCTCCCTGTAGTTGTGTTATATTGACCTGAACCTCCCTGTAGTTGTGTTATATTGAACTGCCCCTGTAGTTGTGTTATATTGAACGTATATGTAAAAAGGAATGTACATGTAAAAAGGAACGGCATAGACATTAGTCAACAGCTATCAACATGCCATGCCGACTTTAGTCTACCCAGTCTGCGTAACACGAAATATTCGGACCAACCGCTCTGTGGCATCAATCGGACCAGCTGACACGTTTACCAGCCATCCATAACACGCATGTAGACTGTAGAGGCCACGTCTGCCTGCCACGCGACCCACCTGAAGGCGGAAGCAGGATATCCGCCGCTGTAACGCAGTTCCCTATAGAGTTTCCTCACCTGGCCCAGGCTGAAGCAGGATATCCGCCGCGGTAACGCAGTTCCCTATAGAGTTTCCTCACCTGGCCCAGGCTGAAGCAGGATATCCGCCGCTGTAACGCAGTTCCCTATAGAGTTCCCTCACCTGGCCCAGGCTGAAGCAGGATATCCGCCGCTGTAACGCAGTTCCCTATAGAGTTTCCTCACCTGGCCCAGGCTGAAGCAGGATATCCGCCGCGGTAACACAGTTCCCTATAGAGTTCCCTCACCTGGCCCAGGCTGAAGCAGGATATCCGCCGCTGTAACGCAGTTCCCTATAGAGTTCCCTCACCTGGCCCAGGCTGAAGCAGGATATCCGCCGCTGTAACGCAGTTCCCTATAGAGTTCCCTCACCTGGCCCAGGCTGAAGCAGGATATCCGCCGCTGTAACGCAGTTCCCTATAGAGTTCCCTCACCTGGCCCAGGCTGAAGCAGGATATCCGCCGCTGTAACGCAGTTCCCTATAGAGTTCCCTCACCTGGCCCAGGCTGAAGCAGGATATCCGCCGCGGTAACGCAGTTCCCTATAGAGTTCCCTCACCTGGCCCAGGCTGAAGCAGGATATCCGCCGCTGTAACGCAGTTCCCTATAGAGTTCCCTCACCTGGCCCAGGCTGAAGCAGGATATCCGCCGCTGTAACGCAGTTCCCTATAGAGTTCCCTCACCTGGCCCAGGCTGAAGCAGGATATCCGCCGCGGTAACACAGTTCCCTATAGAGTTCCCTCACCTGGCCCAGGCTGAAGCAGGATATCCGCCGCGGTAACGCAGTTCCCTATAGAGTTTCCTCACCTGGCCCAGGCTGAAGCAGGATATTCGCCGCTGTAACGCAGTTCCCTATAGAGTTCCCTCACCTGGCCCAGGATATCCGCGGCCGTCACATAATTGCCGATGGCGTATGAGATGCCGTAGCCGAAGTAGATGCCCCAGGTGAATATGGACATGGCCAGGCCTCGCAGCTGCGGCGGAAACTGGTCCGAAATCATGCCGGAGCAGAGCGGGGCGAACCCCGCCTCTCTGTGGCAGCACAGAGGGGCGTGGTCAACTCGGGGCGAACCCCGCCTCTCTGTGGCAACACAGAGGGGCGTGGTCAACTCGGGGCGAACCCCGCCTCTCTGTGGCAGCACAGAGGGGCGTGGTCAACTCGGGGCGAACCCCGCCTCTCTGTGGCAGCACATAGGGGCCTCATCAACTCGGGCGAACCCCGCCTCTCTGTGGCAGTACAGAGGGGCGTGGTCAACTCGGGGCGAACCCCGCCTCTCTGTGGCAGCACAGAGGGGCGTGGTCAACTCGGGGCGAACCCCGCCTCTCTGTGGCAGCACAGAGGGGCGTGGTCAACTCGGGGCGAACCCCGCCTCTCTGTGGCAGCACATAGGGGCGTGATCAACTCGGGCGAACCCCGCCTCTCTGTGGCAGCACAGAGGGGCGTGGTCAACTCGGGGCGAACCCCGCCTCTCTGTGGCAGCACATATGGGCGTGATCAACTCGGGCGAACCCCGCCTCTCTGTGGCAGCACAGAGGGGCGTGAACTCGGGGCGAACCCCGCCTCTCTGTGGCAGCACAGTTGAGCGGGGGCGAGTGGCGTCGGGTCGTCAGCACGAAAGAGTCGTTAACTGGGGGGGGGGGGGGGGGGGCGGGGGGTCCTAATTATCCCACGCTCCGCTGGGGTATTCACTATTCAGCCGAACACGCCCCCTCGTTATCTTCCGATCCAATAACCGCAGCGAGACGCACAAGGCAGCAATCGAAAGCTCTCAATAAGACGCATCTATAACATGCGCTCAATTTTCCAAATAAGGTCACATGTCAGGTCACAGCCAGGTCAAGGGGTAAAATCGAGGTATTTGAGTTTTTGGGCCATACTTTCCATCCAAAGCCTTAGCTTGCGACTATTCTCGCGCAAAGTGCTCTCAAAGGTATGAATAATTTCCCACATAAGCGAAAGTGAAATTCTAAGCAAAGGTCAAGGTCAAGGTCAGATCACAAAAGATCACTATTGGCAAGAGGTCCACGAAAGCCATGCGACACATGTTTTATTGGATATTTTACACGTATAATTCGATAGTAGCACCCATTTTCACAGGTTGACCCCATGTAATGGCCCTCTGGTCAAGGTCAGGTCACATAAGGAAAACAATTGCAATTGATCAATCAACATAAAAAAGGCATGTTTCTAGACCAGTTTTGTCTCTGAAATAGAGTGCTGGCATTCATTTGTCTGTATCTGGTCACTAAAAGCAAACAAAAAACGCAACTTAAAAAATGACGTCATGAGTTACTTATACTTAGGGAGCCATAAGTCAGTTAAAAAGGAAGACATTGCTTTGAAATTTGGTTTGGATATCGTCCATACTTGGTTCAACAATATTTATTTATGTTTTTAAATATCGTTGAAAATGTGCATTTTTTCGATTTTTCCCCGAAAAAAAAATTGCGATGTTTTGGGGTCACAAACTCAACATTTCAAAAATATGAGATAGCCATTTTGAAGAGAATGTCATTTTCTTGCTTTTGTCGTTTTTATTTACAATTTACTTCAACATTCGATTTGTTTACGATTTGTCAAACATTTATTATTTTTACACGAAAAATGACATGACATGACGTCACTACAACGTCATTATCTCCCAAAGTGCTCCACCAATTTAATTTGTGTGAGAAGACGTAGAGTTTATGCAGCATAAGGTACTTAAAATTTCACGTCGATATATATCATAGTGTTCAAGTAATTGAGAAAATCCTGGAGGGGGGGGGGGGGGCAGATGCTGCACCTCCAGCGGGGCGCAGGTTACCATTTCTTGCGGCCAATGCAGGAACGGGCGGGGGACATACTTGTATGTAATGCCCTCCCCCATGTTCCTGTGAGGAAGCAATTGCCCCTAATGTCCCTCCCCCCCCCCCCCCCCCCCTGGATCCGCCAGTGATGTGATCTAGCACTATTTATATTACCAATATAGTAATACAGCGTAAACGGGACAAAGCGCTCACCCGGCTGGAATGACGGCCCGATTTACAGTCCCAGCACTCACCCGGCTGGAATGACGGCCCGATTTACAGTCCCAGCACTCACCCGGCTGGAATGACGGCCCGATTTACAGTCCCAGCACTCACCCGGCTGGAATGACGGCCCGATTTACAGTGCCAACACTCACCCGGCGGCTGTGCACATCCTGAACAGGACCAGCTGCCAGAACTCGGTGGACAATCCCATCAGGAAGGTGGACACGGTGAGCAGCAGGGTGCTGAACGCCAGCAGCCGCTGTCTGGGGGCACAGAGAGCGGATGTCAGCAGTCGGCACACACAGCGTGCTGACAGGGTGCTGAGCACCAGCAGGCGCTGTCTGGGGGCACAGAGAGCGGATGTCAGCAGTCAGCACACACAGCGTGCTGACAGGGTGCTGAGCGCCAGCAGGCGCTGTCTGGGGGCACAGAGAGAGGATGTCAGCAGTCAGCACATACAGCGTGCTGACAGGGTGCTGAGCGCCAGCAGGCGCTGTCTGGGGGCACAGAGAGAGGATGTCAGCAGTCAGCACACACAGCGTGCTGACAGTGTGCTGAGCGTCAGCAGGCGCTGTCTGGGGGCACAGAGAGCGGATGTCAGCACTCAGCAGTCGGCACATACAGCGTGCTGACAGGGTGCTGAGCGCCAGCAGGCGCTGTCTGGGGGCACAGAGAGCGGATGTCAGCACTCAGCAGTCGGCACATACAGCGTGCTGACAGGGTGCTGAGCGCCAGCAGGCGCTGTCTGGGGGCACAGAGAGCGGATGTCAGCAGTCAGCACATACAGCGTGCTGACAGGGTGCTGAACGTCAGCAGCCGCTGTCTGGGGGCACAGAGAGAGGATGTCAGCAGTCAGCACACACAGCGTGCTGACAGGGTGCTGAGCGCCAGCAGGCGCTGTCTGGGGGCACAGAGAGAGGATGTCAGCAGTCAGCACACACAGCGTGCTGACAGTGTGCTGAGCGTCAGCAGGCGCTGTCTGGGGGCACAGAGAGCGGATGTCAGCACTCAGCAGTCGGCACATACAGCGTGCTGACAGGGTGCTGAGCGCCAGCAGGCGCTGTCTGGGGGCACAGAGAGAGGATGTCAGCAGTCAGCACATACAGCGTGCTGACAGGGTGCTGAGCGCCAGCAGGCGCTGTCTGGGGGCACAGAGAGCGGATGTCAGCAGTCAGCACACACAGCGTGCTGACAGGGTGCTGAGCGCCAGCAGGCGCTGTCTGGGGGCACAGAGAGAGGATGTCAGCAGTCAGCACATACAGCGTGCTGACAGGGTGCTGAGCGCCAGCAGGCGCTGTCTGGGGGCACAGAGAGAGGATGTCAGCAGTCAGCACACACAGCGTGCTGACAGTGTGCTGAGCGTCAGCAGGCGGTCTGGGGGCACAGAGAGCGGATGTCAGCAGTCAGCACACACAGCGTGCTGACAGGGTGCTGAGCACCAGCAGGCGCTGTCTGGGGGCACAGAGAGCGGATGTCAGCAGTCAGCACACACAGCGTGCTGACAGGGTGCTGAGCGCCAGCAGGCGCTGTCTGGGGGCACAGAGAGAGGATGTCAGCAGTCAGCACATACAGCGTGCTGACAGGGTGCTGAGCGCCAGCAGGCGCTGTCTGGGGGCACAGAGAGAGGATGTCAGCAGTCAGCACACACAGCGTGCTGACAGTGTGCTGAGCGTCAGCAGGCGCTGTCTGGGGGCACAGAGAGAGGATGTCAGCAGTCGGCACACACAGCGTGCTGACAGGGTGCTGAGCGTCAGCAGGCGCTGTCTGGGGGCACAGAGAGCGGATGTCAGCAGTCAGCAGTCAGCACATACAGCGTGCTGACAGGGTGCTGAGCGCCAGCAGCCGCTGTCTGGGGGCACAGAGAGCGGATGTCAGCAGTCAGCAGTCAGCACATACAGCGTGCTGGCAGTGTGCTGAGCGCCAGCAGGCGCTGTCTGGGGGCACAGAGAGAGGATGTCAGCAGTCAGCAGTCAGCACACACAGCGTGCTGACAGTGTGCTGAGCGTCAGCAGGCGCTGTCTGGGGGCACAGAGAGAGGATGTCAGCAGTCAGCACACACAGCGTGCTGGCAGTGTGCTGAGCGTCAGCAGGCGCTGTCTGGGGGCACAGAGAGAGGATGTCAGCAGTCGGCAGTCAGCACATACAGCGTGCTGACAGGGTGCTGAGCGTCAGCAGGCGCTGTCTGGGGGCACAGAGAGCGGATGTCAGCACTCAGCAGTCGGCACATACAGCGTGCTGACAGGGTGCTGAACGTCAGCAGCCGCTGTCTGGGGGCACAGAGAGCGGATGTCAGCAGTCAGCACACACAGCGTGCTGACAGGGAGCTGAGCACCAGCAGGCGTCGTCGGGGCGCCCGACACGTCAGCACACACGCAACGAAAACTATTTGAACAATACAGATCCCATCCCCACTTCTCCCGCATCAATTTGTTAGCATTCTCACTGTGTGAAAATGTGGTATAAGAAAGTGAGCGAAACTTATATTAATTATCACATTAATAACAACACAAAGCTCCTGCGGGAGTTCAACAAATTATAAAATGTCCATAAATGATATATATCAGAAAATCGCAAGCAAATTGAATAACAAAGTTAATTATTATCTTTAAAAAAATACGTGTCCTGAAATGCCTCTAACGTTCTGGGCTGCGATCGTGGCGGGGGGCCACTTCCATTGCTTTAACATAGGGGCCGCGAACCACCGGCCAGAATTTTAAGAGCGGCCACCGTCTGCCTTGGGAAATACCTCACGAAATTATCCGGCCCCTTGCGAAATATGAGAGATTGTTTTGGTCGTTTGAGGTTTACCAAGTGATATCTCAAGATTCTGATGGTAACGCCACCACAAGCAAGAAAGGCGTTACCATCAGACTGTGTGATTAGCTTGCAGGCCGTTGTCATCCCAATGCATATAAGCTGTTCAGTAAATACCCCCGGTGACGTCACCGGTAAATTACTTTTTGGATCCCTGTGAGTTTCCTTGGCATTAATATGAGACTTGATACTGTCTGACATACATTATTGATGATGTACTTTACATGTATGTCACTTGCGAAGTAGTATTTCATATATTTACCTTGCTATGTTGGATATAAGTATGTCATCGGTGACGTCATGGCAGATACTGCACAGCAGGGACGGTTCTACCATATATTTATGGCCTTGATTAGCTTGAAGTTGAACTTGTTTGACTATCCGATTCCATTGTTTGAATTTGCTTTGGTTTTGAAACATGGATATTTGGTTTACAATGCTTTACAATGCTAGTCTGATATATATTTTGAGTCAGAGTATAGGAAGATGGATAATCCTGTTTTGGTAGGTACTTGCTCAAAATTGTTTTGTTTTAGTAAAATTATCCACTGTTGAATGAAAGCTTTTGCAAATAATTAGGACAAAAATGCAAATTGAAGTATAGAACTTGTGCCTATATTCATTATTCATTGATATTAGGTAATGAGGAAATAACATTTGGCATGTATGATGTGCTGTATGGTCAACAACTGTTGTAACCCCAGACACACCTAACCTCAGACTTTTCATGCTATCAGAATGCAAACAATACAGACACGCTAAAGCACTGTGTGTCAGTATTGTCTGCACTCTGATAGCATGAAAAGTCTGAGGTTAGGACGTGTCCAAAGATTGGACTTTTACCCCATCATGTGACATATAACCATAATAGGGAAAGTGATGATAGCACTTTGTTCTGTAGTTAGTATTTCTTTGTATATTGATCATCTGTAAGTAATCTGAAAATTACTTGACCAACAATAGATAACCCCAGGCCCCCAGCTTGAGCCAGGCTGAATTCCTACTTCCCAGAGGGTGCACAAGAATTCCTGAGGGTGCCCGCCATTGGCAAATATTTATCAACCCAAAGTCTGAGCATGTATACAATATTTTATCTGAACATTAGTGTCCTGATGAGTGTCATGCTTGGATGATTGCACGCAAAAGGGTTCAAAACTGCCTGTGTTCAATTATTTGTATTTGACTATGAAAGTACTATACCTTAACTACATGCCAAAATACCAGACTCATACTATTGGTGTTAAAGGGAATAGTTCACCTTTAACATGGGGTTTTGGACTGAGATAGCAGATTTGTAGAGCAGATCTAAAAATGGTTTGTGGTGAAAGAATTACCTCTACGTTAAGTAATTTCGACACAGGACTAGTGGGCCCGATTTCAATCCCGCTGTTCCGGGCCACATTCGGGGAATGAACGCTCGCCGCCGCGCCGCCGGAGGCAGGTAAACTCTCTGGCACGTAGTCTCTGGTCACGACGCCTCGTTAATATCCGCTCAGCCGCCCGGGCGGCGCGGCGGCCCCTTGCCAGAGACTGCACTTGGCGTCAGGCGGAGCGGGGCGGAGCGGGGCGGAGCCAGAACGCCAGCTGCTATCGTACGATTTCTCGTGAAATAGAAAGAGAAACTTACTTCTTTCTCCACATATATCCATCAGTTGTCCAAACCAAAGTCATATTCATAGTTTTGAGCTCAAGATGCACCTAATGGTTGAACTTCAAGACAACTTTCAAGGTGACCTATTCCCTTTAAGGTGGTCTCACCTGACTGGATATTACACCTTTACTTACCCTATGTGTTTTTGGCAAACTATCACTGCACATGGCATCACGGGTGGAGTTTCCTATTTAAAGGAAATAGTTCACCTTCAACATTAGTTTTAAACTGAGATAGCAGGTTTGTAGCCCGTGTTGGGAAACCCCTATCTGCAAGTTTTCTTGACTGAAAAGACTCTCCAGCCAAATATATTTGAGTTTTTGACGAAGGAATGCAGTGCTGGCGAAAGAATGTTGTACTGGTTTTAGCCCGGGCAGAGGCTATACCATCAGCCAATCAGCTTGCAGCTGGTGCTAGCAAGCGATCGCCGGCCGCCGGTTGGCACATCTCCAATGCGAGTCTATCTTTACGCGACTACTTTCGAATCTGATTGGCTGAACCATTGTTTACATTCGCGTGACGTCAGGACTCTGAATCAGAGAGTATGCATATAGTTTTGATAAACAATACAAATTTACGGCCTTCTGTCCTGAATCGGCGCGATATAAGGCCATTTTTGACAATATAAAAAGAAATTGTATTAAAAAATATAATCAAATCGTGTTGGGTAAAAAATTTCCAAGGTGAACTATTTCCTTTAAATGGTGGAGCCACTGCCCCACCAACTTTTATCAGATTTGAAGGTTTCCTGGCATTCAAATGGTCAATTTTAACTTCAACCATGCAAAACACCCAGCCAATATGACATTTTGCCCCACCAACTTTTGAAGAAAAGCTTCACCCATGCATGACATGCCTTGTTGTTAACAGAATCTCAAAATCTTGAGCTCATGAATTTATCAGTGCAGTGTTCTGTGTTTGAACAATGATTATATACCTATACATTTTATTTCATGCTTTGCCATGAAAAATATTGAATTTCATATCAATATTTCCTTTTCAGTTCCCTTTTTAACAGGTATCATTGTCATTTTTTAGTTCCATTTTTAACAGGTATCATTGTCCTTTTGTAGTTATCTAACTGATTCCAGCTTTCAAAATTAGGTGACATTGTAGGTAAACGGTGCTCACTGCTCATTGCTCATCAGTTGCTCATTGCTAAATCATTTTTAAAGTGGCACAGTGAAACTAATTTCAACAATTGCTGCTGTAATGCAATCATGCACAGTATGGTACTGTCCAGTTGTATGACTTGGGCAGTTTTGTGCACCTAACTCAAACATTGTGACCAAATTCAGGCAGTTAGGGGGAGGGATGCCAAAAGTATTTCCTGTTGCCAGATGTGATAGCATGTAAGCTTTGAAAGTCCAGCTTTAAAAACATGACAATTTTTACCTCATTTTCATGTTATTAGACCCAGATACCTCCTTCATGCTATCATTTTTGATAAGACATACAATTTTGACATCCCTCAATTCCACCTAAGTCCCTGAATTTGGCCACCATGGGCTCAAATGTCTGGACATAATCTAACACCAGAACAGAAAATTTATATTTGTCTACCCATCTTCAGTAGAAACTTAAAAGCTAAGCTTGTGATAAGCCTATCTTTTGGTCAAAAAGTTAGCATTCTCACCACATTGATTGGGGCTGACTTGCTAACCTTGCTTGAAGTATGGTACCTCACTAGCTTTTCAAAGTTGTTAGCTGTAAAGTGCATCTCCAATGCACATTCTTTCCTAAAACCAATGTCCTGTGTCCATGGGCGGGTCCAGAGGAGGGCCACGGGCAATGCCCCCCCCCCCTCCCAAACCACCTGAAATCGGCGCAAATTTGACACATTTCCTGAGATAATATAACATCTAAACAACTTTTACTAAGGAAAGTTTTTTTAATCAGTTATCGATGCACAAGCAAGCGAAATCCGATGAGTTTTCAGAATTGTGTGAGACTTTTGGGGATTTGCCCCCCCCCCCCCCCCAACTGACCCAAACTACCCATTCTGGATCCGCCCTTGTCTGTGTCACCGCACTGTGAGCAAAGTCACGACGTCGAGCCAGTAAATGACACTTCATGCCGCGGTACTTATACCCGGGAGCCGAATTTTCCAATACCAGGTTAGGTGGGCGCCACTTGAAGCGTTTTTACCACACCTGTCAACTGCCCATATTGTTGTTGAGTTTCCATGTATATGAACTAGAGATGCAAAAATTCCCCCAAAAACAGGAACCGGCCCCGCACCGCCACCGCTCATACATGAGTTGGGACCGGCATCAAGGCCGGCCACATGTGGCAGCACCCGCCAGGCCCGGCACGCGGCAGCTCAAGCTAGGAATCTGCATGTATACTTCATTCTACACTTAAAATCTTTTAGCAGGAATATTTATAGTTTGCAATGTGCATTTTGCACCATTTTAACACACACCACATTGAAACACCAATGGATAATGGATATATATGGACCATGGAGTAAAGAAATCCCACACAAGTCAGAACTTGAGATAAATAATCAACAACAGACTAACAGGAAAGTCAAACAGGTCAAGGTGAGTAGACTTCTTTCATCTTTGGTGGTTTGCAAAAATAAAAAACAAAAATAAGACGCATGATAGATATATAGATCATGCAAGTCCAAACGAGCAGCTTAAAAGTATGTAATAAGTATGCATTCATCACTCAACATCACACAATGCAATGTTTGGGTTGTAATTGTAATAGCTTCTACAAACAATGTTGAGGTTAGAGGTACTACAACCTACTTACTTATTTGATCAATGTTGACATGGACTAGTAAATACTAAATATACTTCACAGGATAATGGGGAAAAGGCAAGTTTTCCTGGACATTTAAGTATGACAAACATACTAAAAACATTGGGAGTGACAATCATATCTTGAATGATAAAAGTAAAATAATCGACCTGTTTTAAATTACAGAGTATCCTCGGTTTTCTCACTATCCAAGCCAAGATATCTATAACTAACATCTAAGCCAGTCACACACAGAGCCACTCTTATACGGCCTTGTCACATATTTATACAGCCTTGGGCAGTGAGCACAGATAAACAAAGCTTGAGCTACTTCACTGCCAAAGCCAAGGCCGTACAACTGCCTTGGTACAACTTCACACGTCCGTCAAGCTAGCAGCAGATTCATATTCGCGAATCTGCTGCTGCCAGACAGACATTCGCCGGGCTCGAATATACTGCTACTGGCAGCAGATTCGGCGAATGTCTGTCAGCTGGCAGCATATTCGTGAACAACTTCCGCGGCCTTCTTGGCGCATCTTAGACGCGAGCAGCAGATTCAGATATTCGCCGGGCTCGAATATACTGCTACCAGCAGCAGATTCGGCGAATGTCTGTCAGCTGGGAGCATATTCGTGAACAACTTCCGCGGCATTTTTCGCGCATCATCTGAACGCCAGCAGCAGATTCGCAACGTGATGTGTTTGAGTTGAGTTGTTCGGTGAGAGATGGGTACCTTCTAGGTAAGTAGGTATTGATCAACGTATTACTGACTTGAAGCAGTCAGTGAGTAGCACCTCTAACCTCCTACTTACCTAGAAGGTACCCATCTTTCACCGAACAACTCAAACACATCACGTTGCGAATCTGCTGTTGGCGTTCAGATGATCCGCGAAAAATGCCGCGGAAGTTGTTCACGAATATGCTGCCAGCTGACAGACATTCGCCGAATCTGCTGCTGGTAGCAGTATATTCGAGCCCGGCGAATATCTGAATCTGCTGCTCGCGCCAAAAAGGCCGCGTAAGTTGTTCACGAATATGCTGCCAGCTGACAGACATTCGCCGAATCTGCTGCCAGTAGCAGTATATTCGAGCCCGGCGAATGTCTGTCTGGCAGCAGCAGATTCGCGAATATGAATCTGCTGCTAGCTTGACGGACGTTAACTTCACTGCTGTGCGTAATGGCGTCTGAAGTATTTGACAATTGTGAAGCGTTGAGCTCAAAACGGCGCAGACAATTAATCCCGTCACCAAAATGACTAACTTTATCACCATAATTACTTAAAATCACCAAAATGAAAATGTCAAGATATTGCGGATTCGGCAGATGGACTTCTTTAAAAAATATTTAAACTTCAACTGACACCAATGGTTAAGATTTAATACTACAGCTTATTTTCGAATACGAACATGAACAATTGTCTTCACACAATTCTGAGGCGTCGCGATTCTGAGGTGTGAAGTTGTGAATATCTGTCAGCGACACATTCGCGAATATCGATCTACTGCTTAATTGACACACGTGATTCTTTTACGGTCCAGTCCTGGCGAATTCGTCGCAAATGTGACTCATCAAAACACATTGTTTGGAAATTGGGTTTGAATGTGTTGTCGGGGAGTGTGTCACGTGTAATTATGCAAGGTCATATATAAATTATGGAGCTATTGTGATAAGAAGTTGAAGTGGAACTAGACAGGTTTGCATTCTGTGATAGGTCTTGGCCATTTAAGATTTCTTTGCAAAATGTTTTTGTTTGTGTTTTGCAGTCTTTCCACCTTTATAATTGTAATTGCATAAAATACAATATTTGTTCACTACCAAAACTACAAATGATATGACTTGAATATGTCCTTTCTCATGTGGAACTAAATAGTAAATATGTATCAATAAATATTCTCAGTAATATGTATTTACAATAGTATTAACAATAATTATTATCATATACGTGGGTGGTTTTGTTCCATAGGTACTTATTTGTTATACAAAATAATTTGGGGTGACCTGGGGCAATGGGATGACTAAATATAATATTGTATGCCACCCCACCTAGTTACTAGTGATGACAGTGGAATATGATTTGGGGTAGTTGTTTCTGTTTGACTGCACTCGACTCTCACACTGCTGCAGTGACTGAGCTGATGAATTGATCATGAATTGACCCTGTAGTTTGATTTATTAAGTTTCACTGGTGTGTCCACTCCTTGCTAGGTCGTACTAGTTATCACTTTTAATTTGTAAACTAGGACATTGTTATGTGTTATGCTGGTGTTTTACTGTTGTATATTTTGTTTTCTCAATTTATCATGATCTTTAAGCATGTATGTTCTGACTTCTGCCAATATTTATTTCCATTTTTTGTTTTAATTGATAACTTGTGCTGAGCCCGGCATGAGCCCGGCAAGCCTGAGTTCAGACACAGCTTCAGGCACGCCGGGCCTGAATTTGGGCCCAGCGCCGGCTCCGTGGTCCTGAAATTTGCGTCTCTAATATGAACCTTTATATAGCGATTAACCCTGGCCGCGTCCACTCTGACCTGTTGTAAGTGTCCGCCAGGCTGCCGAATGCCAGTCCGGCGACGGTGAAGGCCCCGACGAAGGCGGGTCCAGCCAGCACCTGGTACTGGATACCGAGCCCAGTGTAGGTCCACTCACAGGCCGTCTCGGCTATACAGCTGTAAAAAGCACGGACACAAGGCTACTCAATACTCAGGGCGCCGCAGATCACACCGACCGAAATAGCTACACCGACTGCGGGCCGGACTACGGAGATTCGTGATTCGTGAGCTTCGCACGATTGGGACAGGTTAAAGTACGCACACTTAGAAGACGAAAAGTGAAAACAACTGTTATTGAATTGGTTCCGCACAATAGCGGGAGCGATACTGTCTGCCTGTTTTTGCCCCACCTCTACCGGAACCAGCTGACGTGTATACACAAATGGCATGTGTGTAGACACCGGCAGTTTAATAACAAATGACCGGCACGTGTGCTAACACTCTGTGATATGTGAACACCATACAGCCTGAGTTAATACGGTCCATACCGGCATCGCTCTCTCCGCATGACACCAGAGTACCGCCACCGGCACAGGAGACCGGAGACCGGAGACGGTCGGTGTGGTGCCGAGTACCACCACCGGGACGGGAGACTGGAGACGGTTGGTGTGGTGCCGAGTACCTCCACCGGCACGGAGACTGGAGACGGTCGGTGTGGTGCCGAGTACCACCACCGGGACCGGAGACTGGAGACGGTCGGTGTGGTGCCGAGTACCACCACCGGCACGGAGACTGGAGACGGTCGGTGTGGTGCCGAGTACCACCACCGGGACGGGAGACTGGAGACGGTTGGTGTGGTGCCGAGTACCACCACCGGGACGGGAGACTGGAGACGGTTGGTGTGGTGCCGAGTACCACCACCGGGACAGGAGATCGGATATGGTCGGTGTGGTGCCGAGTACCACCACCGGGACGGGAGACTGGAGACGGTTGGTGTGGTGCCGAGTACCACCACCGGGACGGGAGACTGGAGACGGTTGGTGTGGTGCCGAGTACCACCACCGGGACGGGAGACTGGAGACGGTTGGTGTGGTGCCGAGTACCACCACCGGGACAGGAGATCGGATATGGTCGGTGTGGTGCCGAGTACCACCACCGGGACGGGAGATCGGATATGGTCGGTGTGGTGCCGAGTACCACCACCGGGACGGGAGACTGGAGACGGTCGGTGTGGTACCGAGTACCACCACCGGGACGGGATACTGGAGACGGTCGGTGTGGTGCCGAGTACCACCACCGAGACGGGAGACCGGAGATCGGATACGATCGGTGTGGTGTCGAGTACCACCACCGGCACGGGATACTGGAGACGGTCGGTGTGGTGCCGAGTACCACCACCGGGACGGGAGACTGGAGACGGTCGGTGTGGTGCCGAGTACCACCACCGGGACGGGAGACTGGATACGGTCGGTGTGGTGCCGAGTACCACCACCGGGACGGGAGATCGGATATGATCGGTGTGGTGCCGAGTACCACCACCGGGACGGGAGATCGGATATGGTCGGTGTGGTGCCGAGTACCAATACCGGCACGGGAGATCGGATACTGGAGACGGTCGGTGTGGTGCCGAGTACCACCACCGGGACAGGAGACGGTCGGTGTGGTGCCGAGTACCACCACCGGGACGGGAGACTGGAGACGGTCGGTGTGGTGCCGAGTACCACCACCGGGACGGGAGACTGGAGACGGTCGATGTGGTGCCGAGTACCACCACCGGGACGGGAGATCGGATATGGTCGGTGTGGTGCCGAGTACCACCACCGGGACGGGAGACTGGAGACGGTCGGTGTGGTGCCGAGTACCACCACCGGGACGGGAGACTGGAGACGGTCGGTGTGGTGCCGAGTACCACCACCGGGACGGGAGACTGGAGACGGTCGGTGTGGTGCCGAGTACCACCACCGGGACAGGAGACGGTCGGTGTGGTGCCGAGTACCACTACCGGGACGGGAGACTGGATACGGTCGGCGTGGTGCCGAGTACCACCACCGGGACGGGAGATCGGATACGGTCGGTGTGGTGCCGAGTACCACCACCGGGACGGGAGACTGGAGACGGTCGGTGTGGTGCCGAGTACCACCACCGGGACGGGATACTGGAGACGGTCGGTGTGGTACCGAGTACCACCACCGGGACGGGAGACTGGATACGGTCGGCGTGGTGCCGAGTACCACCACCGGGACGGGAGACGGTCGGTGTGGTGCCGAGTACCACTACCGGGACGGGAGACTGGATACGGTCGGCGTGGTGCCGAGTACCACCACCGGGACGGGAGATCGGATACGGTCGGTGTGGTGCCGAGTACCACCACCGGGACGGGAGATCGGATATGGTCGGTGTGGTGCCGAGTACCACCACCGGCACGGGAGACCGGAGAAGGTCGGTGTGGTGCCGAGTACCACCACCGGCACGGGAGATCGGATACTGGAGACGGTCGGTGTGGTGCCGAGTACCACCACCGGGACGGGAGATCGGATATGGTCGGTGTGGTGCCGAGTACCACCACCGGGACGGGAGACTGGAGACGGTCGGTGTGGTGCCGAGTACCACCACCGGGACGGGAGACTGGAGACGGTCGGTGTGGTGCCGAGTACCACCACCGGGACGGGAGACTGGAGACGGTCGGTGTGGTGCCGAGTACCACCACCGGGACGGGAGATCGGATATGGTCGGTGTGGTGCCGAGTACCACCACCGGGACGGGAGACTGGAGACGGTCGGTGTGGTGCCGAGTACCACCACCGGGACGGGAGATCGGATATGGTCGGTGTGGTGCCGAGTACCACCACCGGGACGGGAGACTGGAGACGGTCGGTGTGGTGCCGAGTACCACCACCGGGACGGGAGACTGGAGACGGTCGGTGTGGTGCCGAGTACCACCACCGGGACGGGAGACTGGAGACGGTCGGTGTGGTGCCGAGTACCACCACCGGGACGGGAGATCGGATACGGTCGGTATGGTGCCGAGTACCACCACCGGGACAGGAGACTGGAGACGGTCGGTGTGGTGCCGAGTACCACCACCGGGACGGGAGACTGGAGACGGTCGGTGTGGTGCCGAGTACCACCACCGGGACGGGAGACTGGAGACGGTCGGTGTGGTGCCGAGTACCACCACCGGGACGGGAGATCGGATATGGTCGGTGTGGTGCCGAGAACCACTACCGGGACAGGAGACGGTCGGTGTGGTGCCGAGTACCACCACCGGGACAGGAGACGGTCGGTGTGGTGCCGAGTACCACCACCGGGACGGGAGACTGGAGACGGTCGGTGTGGTGTCGAGTACCACCACCGGCACGGGATACTGGAGACGGTCGGTGTGGTGCCGAGTACCACCACCGGGACGGGAGACTGGATACGGTCGGCGTGGTGCCGAGTACCACCACCGGGACGGGAGATCGGATATGGTCGGTGTGGTGCCGAGTACCACCACCGGGACGGGAGACGGTCGGTGTGGTGCCGAGTACCACCACCGGGACGGAAGATCGGATATGGTCGGTGTGGTGCCGAGTACCACCACCGGGACGGGAGATCGGATATGGTCGGTGTGGTGCCGAGTACCACCACCGGGACGGGAGATCGGATACGGTTGGTGTGGTGCCGAGTACCACCACCGGGACGGGAGACTGGAGACGGTCGGTGTGGTGCCGAGTACCACCACCGGCACGGGAGACTGGATACGGTCGGCGTGGTGCCGAGTACCACCACCGGGAAGGGAGATCGGATACGGTCGGTGTGGTGCCGAGTACCACCACCGGGACGGGAGATCGGATACGGTCGGTGTGGTGCCGAGTACCACCACCGGGACGGGAGATCGGATATGGTCGGTGTGGTGCCGAGTACCACCACCGGGACGGGAGATCGGATACGGTCGGTGTGGTGCCGAGTACCACTACCGGGACGGGAGATCGGATACGATCGGTGTGGTGCCGAGTACCATGCCACCGGGACGGGAGATCGGATATGGTCGGTGTGGTGCCGATTACCACCACCGGGACGGGAGACTGGAGACGATCGGTGTGGTGTCGAGTACCACCACCGGGACGGGAGATCTGATACGGTCGGTGTGGTGCCGAGTACCTATAGCATCACATACGGAAATTCTGCTGTCACACCGGAGTACTGCTGACACCATATACCGACCTGCTGTTGTCTGTGAATGTGTAGCAGTCGCCAGTCGGCGCCAACATAAACAGACTGACCTGCTGTTGACTGTGAATGTGTAGCAGTCGGCGCCGGCGTCGGTGGCGTCCTCCCGCTCCACGCAGCCGATGTCGCCGTAGTGGATCTCCTGCGCCATCTTACGGCTGACGATGCCGACCAGGAAGTGGGAGAGCTCGCCGGTGATGTAGGTGGCCGTCATCAGAGCGAGGTGGTACCAGCGGTACCAGGACCGCGGACCGCCGCCTCGACCCCACATGACGCTGGAAACGGACCCAGTCACTCGTCAGAGAGGTGGTACCAGCGAAGGGCGGATCCAGGGAAGGGGAAAAGGGGCCCCGCCAACGATCCTGAAGCCGTGAGTTTCCCCCTCCCCCCAAAAAAACCGGCCGAACGTACAGTGGCGGACGGCTGACGGCCTTGGTACCAGTGATCCGCCCTATATCCGCCCTTGGTACCAGCGATCCGCCCTAGATCCGCCCTTGGTACCAGCGATCCGCCCTGGATCCGCCCTTGGTACCAGCGATCCGCCCTATATCCGCCCTTGGTACCAGCGATCCGCCCTAGACCCGCCCTTGGTACCAGCGATCCGCCCTAGATCCGCCCTTGGTACCAGCGATCCGCCCTAGACCCGCCCTTGGTACAAGCGATCCACCCTAGACCCGCCCTTGGTACCAGCGATCCGCCCTAGATCCGCCCTTGGTACCAGCGATCCGCCCTAGATCCGCCCTTGGTACCAGCGATCCGCCCTAGATCCACCCTTGGTACCAGCGGTCCGCCCTAGACCCGCCCTTGGTACCAGCGGTACCACCCGGCCCGCGGCCGACTCCGCCTGCACATCATGACCCTGCAACCAGGCCACCCAGTCAGCGATACTGCAGCCAGGCCACCCAGTCAGCGATACTGAAACCAGGCCACCCAGTCAGCGATACTGAAACCAGGCCACCCAGTCAGCGATACTGCAACCAGGCCACCCAGTCAGCACTCAGCGATACTGCAGCACAATAAGACGCAGAAAAGCAGTTGTTCCGTGTATGCACTATAGCACCGATACAACTAGCATGAATGTTAATTGTGTCCACCGGTCGATGCCAATGATGCCTGTCCTGGCAATCTTCCTCCTTCGACACCTTCCCTCAGCAAGTATTTGTTTGCCTTTAGATGCCAATGCTGATGATTGATAATGATATGTATCGCATGGGTCATCCTGAGTTTATTTCATATGTTCAGAAATCCCCACTGCAGCGGAATGTTACAACAACACGTCATCACACGACGATCGAGTGATCGATGGATCGATTTTCACCGACGGAACCGGCGACGGAATGGGAAGCCCAAATGGGATTTTCATCATGTGAAGAGCTTCAGCTTACATTCCTGGTGCCAGCGTATATCGGGTACCAGGACGGACCAGGACATATCTGGACCAGGATGGACAGCACATATCTGGTACCAAGACGGACAGCACATATCTGGTACCAGGACGGACCAGCACATATCTGGTACCAGGACGGACCAGCACATACCAGGATGGAGGCATCGTGGGCCGTCTGAGGTTGTCACAAAACGTCGGTGATGTGGGGTACGCCTCTGGACCCGGACGGGCACCTCATTAGCATAGGGTACAGCTCGAAAGGGGCACGGGGGCATTACTCTGTCACGGGGTAAACGTGCAGGTCATGTTAGCGGCACAAGTGGTAGACACTTCACCAAGCTATAGACGTGACGTCACTGTTCCGCTTTGTACGGCAGTCAGCGTATAGGAGACGTCTCGCGGGAATCAGAACAGGCAAACCAAGCTAAGATTGAGCGACAGCCAGGAACGTAGCCAAGGAAGGGGGGACGGGGCCATGCCCCCCCCCCCCCCCCCCCATGAGCAAAACAAATTTACACTAGATAAAATGAGATTCCCTGACAGGCACGTAGCCAAGTGGGGATGGGGGGTGGGCGGTGGGTGTGACCGTCCCCCCCCCCCCTGGAGGCTAGGAGGGCCCTTTTCG
Organism: Chirona hameri; assembly: GCA_036785665.1. Classification (NCBI taxonomy): domain Eukaryota; kingdom Metazoa; phylum Arthropoda; class Thecostraca; order Balanomorpha; family Balanidae; genus Chirona; species Chirona hameri. The sequence goes on from JAXIVJ010012427.1 coordinate 26,844, forward strand.
GCGCACGCAGCGCGCCGAAAAGGGCCGACGAGAGCACGCGAAGCGCAGTACCATGGGCTCTTTACCACGCGACGTGGTTTTTAGAGAGCTTAGAGCATTTAAGAGGTCCTTTAGGGCCACCAGGGCCCTCTCTGAAAGACCAAGAGTTCTTGGACATTTGGCCTTGGACGCACACTTGGACGTTCACAAGAGCCCTGTGCATGTCAGTGGGGCCCCTGGCCAGACCGAAAGGGCCCCTGAGCGGGTCGGAGGGTCCCCTGAACACGTCGAATGGGCCCCTAACCAGCACGGAGGGGCCCCAGGGCAGGTCGGAGGGCCCCTTGAGCATGTCGGCAGGGCGACAAAGCAGCCAGCGCAGTCCGACCAGAAGAGTCGCTGGGCAGATCGGAGTGACTCCTGGGCAAGTCAGAGGAGCCCCTGGCTAGACCGAAAGGGTCCCTGGGCCGGTCGGAAGAGCCCTTGAACATGCTGGATGAGTTCCTAGCCAGACTGGAGGGGCCCCTAGGCAGGTCCGAGAAGCCCCTGAACATGTCGGCAGGGCGACAAAGCAGCCAGTGCAGTCCCTGGCCAGGTCGGAAGAACCTATGAACAGGCCGAATGGGCCTCTTGACACACAATAGGGGCTTCTTGGAAGGTCTGAGGAGTCCCTGGTCAGACCGGAAGGGCCAAAAGCACGTAGAGATCCCAGATGAAGATTAAATACAAAGAGGATTTACTCCACAATACAAATATTAAAAGCGGAGCTTTCGGGTATATACACCTTTCGTCAGGGTGTTACAATATACCCGAAAGCTCCGATTTTTTTTGTGTAAAGTAAGCCCTCTTTGTATTTAATATATATCACCCACTCCACTTCACGTCTTTTCGCGAATCCCAGGTGAGTCCCTGAACAGGTCGGAAGGGCGTTGTAAAGGTCGTAGGGGCCCCTAGACGATCTGAAGGGACCCTGGGCCAGGGGCGGATCCAGGGGGTGGCCGCAGCGGTCGCCCCCCCCCCCCCCCCCTCGCCAGAAGGGCGCCCCACGGACTGTCTGTCTCCTGGGCGCCGCCGGGCGCCCGGCGATAGACAGCCCGTGAGCACGCAGCGTCCCTATGGACCGCTTGGACGCCCTGTTGAAAGTAACTTACCGAGTATCAGGTCATACAGGTCATGACCTGGTCCTTTTGACCCGAGGCGCCTTTCCGGCCAGTGACGGCGCTCTTACGGCCAGTGACGGCGCCCTTTCGGCCATTGACGGCGCCCTTCCGGCCAGTGACGGCGCCCTTTCGGTCAGTGACGGCGCCCTTTCTTTGGAAAGCGCCCCTAGATTTTTGGAAGGCGCCCCTAAATTGGCCTGCGGCCACCCCTCCTAAAATATCCTGAATCCGCCCTTGTCCTGGGCCTTTCAACAGTAAGAATGCAGTTGTCCAGGGAATACAACTCAAAATTTTCGCGCCGCACTACAAATTCAATTATATGCGGGTTAGAAACAAAAATCGGCCCGTTTCTCGGCGCATTTATGTGTTATGTTGCTACTTTCCTATATAATTGGGCAAAATAGTTCACTGTAGCACTTTTTACCGCACTTTTAAACGCACAATCAGAGGTCTATTTTTTCGGTAACTGGGTAGCGAGCGTTGGCGACAGATTTTTGTCAGTGAAGCGACAAATATTGGGCTTTGGGGCAATATGCCGTTGTCAGAGGATCAGAACCCGGCCGAACCCAGCAATAGAATGGACCTTATTCGTTACATTTTGTTGTGCGTCCCATTCTTTGTGAGAGAAAAAAAAAACGGGAAAGTTTTCAGAAGAAAAATTATGACTTGGGGCGAAATTTTACATTTTTAAGCCTGAGGAAAATGGTCCCAAGCACAGCAAAATAAATGAACACGCAACAAACAATATGCTTCATTTATTTCACCCACAATACATACACATTTTCATACACAATTCACCCTCTGATTGTGCGTTTATGCTTGCAAGCAAATATAACAACGAGCGATATATTTGTGACTGACTTATGTGATATGTCCGGTTTTACGCTAGCTGGTGACAATTAGAATGCGGGAAACCGAAATACGCGTTCTAGAAATACGCTGCCGGCTGGTATCGCGCGACAGTCCGGCCCATTGACTTGCGTTATAGCGAGTGGTATCAAGCTTGTATCGAAGGTGAGTGTCGCAGTGAGTGTCGCATGAAAGCTTTTCGGAAATAACTCGTTTATTTGTATGCACGAGTGGGGGAGGGGGGATGCACTGTGTAGTAGCACTGTGCGGCCGATCTTACAGAAGTCCTTCATTCTTCGAAGTGTTCACCCGTGTTTCGCTGTATAACAGGATCACCCTTTTGATGGCCCTCAAAGGGAACAGTGGCCAAGGCATTAAACTTATTATCTACTGAATACCAAACAGGGGCCCGGGAACGATTTTAAAGTTGGGGGGGGGGCGAAACCAAATATTTTGTTTTGGCATCTTCTCACTTCTAATCTTGGTGCACTTTTTCGTTGTCAAATTTTCCTCATTGGAAAACCGAAAACACGGTTAGAAATCTCATCAAAAATAACTTTCAAACTATTTCTTCATTTTTTTTGTTCAGGTCAGTATTGAGGTCACCAGAGGTCATCAAAGGTCAGATTTTCCAGTTTTAGGACATCGCTCCAGGAACCCCCAAATATCTCGGGATTTATGATAGCTAGGAACAAACGAAAATAAACAATCGAAAGCTCTTGAAATATTCAATCATAACGTGTCATCCAATTTTATCTCAGGTTAATAGTTTGAGCTCCAGAGGTCATCAAATGTCAAAGGGGCTATTTTTTGGCAAAACGTTCAGAAAATAACTGTTTACCTAATAAAGATACGGGCAATGATTTTGATGACATCATGTTCGTCTCGTCAAAGCGCTTCGAATCACATTCATTTGGCCCAGTTTATATCAACTTAGAACTTTGACCTCAGGTCAAGGTCAAGTGGCGACCCAAGTAAGTCATGTTGCATATTGGGAGACGTGTCTCGACAAGACAAACACATTTATGCCGATTTCACTTCATTATATTCATTCTATCGAGAGTTGTTGACACAAAAGTGTTGGTGACCTCAGATGACCTCGGTTGACCCTGTAGGGGTTACTGAACACAAATTGAACCTGGATCATCAATAATAGCATATGATAACATGATGCTGAAGGAATTGGACTGATATGCGTATCCTCGGAATAGGAAACATTTTAATATTTCCCCATTGACTTATAATAGGTCACGAAATTGACCCGACCGGCGACCTTAGGTCACCGATATTCAAAATCGTAGATACTCGAATTGTATATACCTATGACCTTATGAAATCCTGTAAGTTTGAAACCGATCGGTCAAAAACTGTTGCTGTGGTACAACCGCAAACTTATTTGGAGGTGTGGTCAAGTGACCTGACCTGAGAGACCCGTGGTCAAGAATTGCACACAATGTGGATACTTGATGCCCGAACAGGTGTGCCAAAAACAGCAGCTGAAACGACGGCGCTGTGCACCGTGCACCGTTTTTTTTAAACGGCGGCGCTGTGCGCCGTGTGCCGTTTTTGAAACGGTGGTGCTGTGCGCCGTGCGCCGTTTTTGAAACGTTGGTGCTGTGCGCCGTGCGCCGTTTTTGAAACGGCAAAAACGGCGCGCCGCCGTTTTTTCGCTATCCTCGAAAAACCTGGGGGGGTAGACGCCCTTAGGGGAGGGGGCGTCTAAATGCCCCGCCCCCGGCACGACGCAGGTTAATATCAAAATATAAAAAAATATGGAAAGTGGTGGTCATGCCACCTCCCGTTTCCTTTGTAAACCCGCCTGTCGTCTGATAAAATACTCGTACCTGACGCCTGACTTTTTTTCTCTTGAAGAAGTCCACCAGTGTGGGCTGCACTGACCTCTTCATCACCGTATCACGATAACCTACTACATATACGTAACTCTTGCTTGCAATTGCCGCCCCGTCGGCATAGACAGCGAGGACAGCTAGAGGGCCGCTCGCCAGTTTGACCACATCCGTAACGTTGACGTGGGATAAACTTATAAACCAAATGCAGCAGATGTTTATCGCCGTCAGTGCAGCAGCGGATCAAGGACGGGAGTTTGGGGGGGGGGGGGGGGGGCGGGGGCAAAATGAAAAAAAGTCTCACATAATTCTGAAAACTCATCGGATTTAGCTTGCTTATGCATTGATAGCTGATTTAACCCTCGCCCTACGGGAACTTTTTCCTTCGCCCTACGGGGCGCCCTAAAACGACCCCCTGTTAACTTCCAAACCAAGCAAGATAGAGCAACACGGTAAGAGCCAACATGTTGCCTGTCATGTTTGAAAGCTAACTGTATGCAATTTTTAGGTTTCCGGTCAACGAGTGACCTTACAGGTCCAGTGAATGACCTCGATCGACAACGTCCAGAACAGCGATTTTGCTCTGTCAGAAAACCTCAAAATGAGAAATTGATAAACGTGAATAAAAAGGCATATTCCTAGACCAGTTTTGTTTCATAAATACAGAAAAGGTAATCATTTATTCGTATCTGGTAAAAAAAAAGTCCAAAAAAGTTATTAAAAAAATGACGTCATGAATTTCTTACACTTGGAGAGCCATCACTCAGTCAACAATAGAGATATTTCTTTGAAATTTGGTGTTAGTATTTTCCATACTCAGTTCTCTCTCATGTATTCCGTTTTTTAACATTTGTGAAAATTTTGATTTTGTGGTAATTTTTCACACAAAAAAAAACAGTTTTTGTTCATTTTGGGGAACAAAAACCCAAAACTTCGAAAATTCGAGATTGGCATTTTAAATAAAATAAAATTTTGTATCTTTGCTTAATTGAGTTTGCAATTTGCTTTGAAACTCTGTTTTCTACGATTGTTCAAACATTTATCGTTTTTCCACCAACATGACGTCATCAAAACATCATTGTTTCCCAAATTTCTCAATCAATTTCAATGGAATTTTTGCAGCATACGTATAATTGTTGTATACTTAGATACTGAAAATTTCAGCAAGATGTGTCGTATGTCTAAAAAGTTATGCAAGAAAAACATCAGGGGGGGTCGTTTTAAGACCCCCGTAGGGCGAGGGTTAAAGCAAACCTTCCATGGTAAAAGTTGCTTAGATTTTCTTCTATAGCAGGAAATGTGTCAATTTTGAGCCGATTTCAGGTGGTTTGGGGGGGGGGGGGGCAATTGCCCATTTTGCCCAACCGTAGATCCGCCACTGCATCAGTGCGTCATTTTAACGACGACGCGCCAAGCAGACAACTGCCCACAAATGTACTACTACCAAAGTTTTCCATTATATCTCATAGAACATTTAATGGAAAAAGGAAAAGGAATGAAAAGAAAGGTATACGATGCTGCTGTAAAAGCAAAGCCATATAATAATAATACTTATGACATGCTATAAAATAAAATAAAATAAAATGAAAGTGACATAAGGAGGCTTTCGTATTTTATATAACTTTTTGTGAAGAAAATTGAAAGAGCTCATTTTTAGGGAAAAATTTCTCGCCAAAGTTGGGGGGGCGCCGCCCCCCCGGTCCAGATGTTGGGGGGCAAGCGCCCCCGCTGCCCCCCCCCCCCCCCCCCCCCCCTGTTCCCGGGCCCATGATACCAAATTAAAGCACAGTTTTCTCTCTGCGACATCTACGGCGAGCTGCGATGTGGTTTGGCGACCATTTTCAACCTGGCAGCCTGAAATTATCAAGTACACCAATGGATCGCCCTAGTCTGTCTGATCGCACTGCTGTCCGGAATGTCTTTTCTTATGGGCCGCGCGGAAGAACGGAGTAAGTGACAATTTTCTTCTAAATCATTCTTCAAGTGTATTGCGTTTTCTGATATGTTAGCAAAAGTTGTATTGTATTAAACAGCTATTCCCAGCAAGTTCGCCAGCGCTAGTGATTATGTTAGCCAAGATCCGCATTGGACAGATTTAACAAACGTTAAAAAACCAACCTAACACTGTGGAGAATGTTTGCAAAAAATCACGACGAAACTTATCAATCAACTTTTAAACAAAAATATGAGGATAAAGGAAGAGAAGGATGCAAACCAAGATTCTCCGGTTCCTGATAAAGAAACTGACCAGAGTCAGGAAACGGAAACATCACAAAATTCTAGTAACCGTCCCACATGTCCTCTCTGCGGCAAAACCGGCACAAGGAAGCGGTATATGCAGTGTGCCGTCTGCGGCCGTCACTGGCACATGACATGTGTCCGGCTGAGAAAAAAAACGCAGGCGAACGCCTCTGCCGCTGGTGGTGCCCGGACTGCGTCAAGAGCGGCTCCCAGATTCCACACAGTACTGCGCCATTTTCAAATCAGACCTCAACTCTAGCGGCACCGCAACAGCTAATGCCCGACGTAGCTGACACCGATAACGACCTAGGGCTCACCATAGCCAACCTGAGACGATCACGCCCAGTAGTCCGGAAGATCCCCAAGGGAGCCCGGATCGCCGCAGCTGACGCCCTGGCCACTCTTTTAGATAAGGCCGTCGCTAGCAGAGAGTTTGGACCGTGGAGCAAGCTCATGTGATTCCCATGCGAGGCATTAAGCACGAGAGAGGGTGCTACCAAGTCCAGCCTGACTAAGAAAATAAATCGCATCATATACCGATGCATCGTCAGATCAGTCAGAGGTGGACACACCCCACCACGGGCAGACCCCAGAACATGTTTGCAAAACGACCGTCCAGAGTGAAACAAAGCAGGCCAGGTCCAGCGAAAACTGAAGAGAAGCGTTGAGCTCAAATTATCGGACGGAGACGTGAAAGGGGCCATCCGCCTACTTTCTTCAGCCGACTCTGTTGCCCAAGACTCGGACAAGACCATCGAGGCTCTCCGAGCGAAGCATCCCCCGCCCCCGGAAGATATGTGCCTACCATCAGCCCCGGACGGCACTACTCAGCCGCTGTTGGCTTCCTGTGCCGTGGTTGCAGCTGCAGTGAAGTCCTTCAGCTCAAGCTCAAGCGCGGGACTAGACGGCATCAGGCCATCTCACCTCAAGGACATGACAGGTCAGACGTGTGGAGAGGCCGGCAGAAGACTCGCCACAGCCCTGACCGGCATGGTGAACCTTGCCCTGCGCGGAGAAATCCCCCCTCCAGCTCGGGAGGCCTTCTACACGGCATCACTGCTAGCTCTGGAGAAGCCATGCGGCGGTATCAGACCAATTGTCATTGGCTCTACGTACCGCAGACTCGCCACCAAGGTGGCACTCCTGCCACTGAGTTCCGAGCTCGGTGAGAATCTGCGTCCCGCTCAGCTAGGCTTTGGAACGACTGGAGGATGTCAAGCTGCTGCGCATGCCACCCGGCATTTCGTCAATCTCATCAGTAGTGAGGAAGTTGTGGTGAAGATCGACATGCGGAATGCCTTCAATAGCATCCGCCGTGACCACTTCCTGGCTGTAGTACAGGAACGAGCGCCCCCGCTCTATCCGTTCCTGCGGCAGGCATACTCGACACCGACGCCTCTCTATCACGGCACCACCAAGATTATGTCTGCCACGGGAGTCCAACAGGGTGACCCATCCGGCCCTGCTGTCTTTGCACTGGCAACCCATAGCATTGTCAGTGCTGTAACGTGCCCTCTGAACACCTGGTACTTATATGACGGCACGCTGGGTGGGAACGTCCCCGCAGTATGTTCTGACCTCGAACAACTCATTTCGGCGATGGTCAGGATCGGATTGAATGTTAACCCAGCGAAGTGCCAGATCATCTTGTCAGCCAGCGGAACCCAACAGGAGACCATCGACAAACTTATCGCGTCATCCCGAGCGCGTCTGTCATCACGGAAGCTCAACAGACCGTCCTCGGGGCGCCTCTGACGGCAGCCGCCATGGAAGCCTCCGCGAGGGAGAAGAGCGAGGAGCTCATGCCGATGATTGAAAGGCTAAAGAAACTCGACGCCCACTCTGCGCTCTTTCTTCTCCGCAACTGCCTTTGGCTCCCCAAGCTTCAGTATCTATTTCCTGTACTAACATCCCTCGCTCCTGAAGCAGCTTGATGACATCATCAGGGCAGCCATGGAAGAGCTGGTTAACGTTAGATTCAGCGAGGCAAACTGGGAGCAGGCCGTCTTACCTACCGGGCTCGGGGGGCTCGGGCTGAGGAGAGCGGAGGAAGTCGCACTCCCGAGCTTCCTCGCATCGCTCCACAGCTGTCAACAACTGCTGCACATCATCCTGCCAGCAAACTTTTTGAAGAGAGTTGCTGACGAACGAAAGCGGGTAGAAAATGAGTGGTACGAGAAAACCGGGGACATGGCAGCTCCTGAAGACGGCGCACGCGGACGACAGAAATCGTGGGACTCTCCCATCGCCGAGCATCAAAGGGACTGCCTCCTCCTCAAAGAAAATCAGTTTGACCGCGCTCGTATCCTCGGTGCCGCCACGCCTGAGAGTGGGGCCTGCCTCAGGGCTCTCCCGTCTACAAGTCTGGGCACCCATCTGAACAACGAGACCGTCAGAATCGCCGTTGCCCTACGTGTCGGCGCCGATGTCTGCAGCGGCGTCCACACCTGCAGGTGCGGCTCACCCGCGGACGTCAAGGCACATCACGCCCTCACTTGCCACTTTAGTGCTGGAAGATTGCCACGCCACACAGCACTTAACGACATAGTGAGACGTGCTCTACTCTCCACAAGGGGTACCAGCTCAGCTTGAGCCGTACGGTGTCGACTGAGGTGATGGAAAGCGGACAGACGGTATGACGTTCTATCCATTCTCGCATGGCCGCTGCCTAGTGTGGGATGCAACCTGTGTTAACACCTTCGCAGACTCCAGACTGGGTGACGCTATGCTGAAAGCTGGAGCGGCAGCCAAGAAACTAGAGGGCGGGAAGCGTCGAAAGTATGCCCAGATCGTCCAGCGTTTCAGGTTCGAGCCAATCGCCTTTGAAACCGGTGGCGCATGCGGTCCTACTACCAGATTTTTCATACGAGAACTGGGCGCCCGAATGTCGGTAGTAAGCGGTGATCCCCGAGAGCTGGAGTGGCTCCTACAGCGATTATCTATCGCGGTGGTGAGGGGCCACGCTGCTTCGATTCTCCTGGACAACCCCGCTGATTCGCCCAAACCTAAAAAGGCACAGCCAGATGCCGGTTGTGGCTCAAAGGGAACGTGGAAGTTTCGGAGCAGCGACAAGCCACCAACCCCAGCACCGGTGCTGACCGGCCTAAAGAACCTGGGCAACACCTGCTACATGAACGCCGTGGTCCAGTGCATCAACCATACGCCCGGTCTAAATTATTTATTTGCCAACGACAGGTAATAGGATTTCATCAACTACGATACCGAGGCCTCGCGCGGCATGGTAGCGCAAGAGATGGCCACGGCTATCAAAGTCCTCCGGAGTGGCCAAAACAAGTCAGTGGCGCTGCACGACCTAAAGGACGTGATGGGAAGACACCACGCGCGTTTCTGCGGCTCGACACAGCAAGATTCCCATGAGTTCCTCATGTTCCTGCTGGATTCCCTGCACGAGGACTTGAATGAGGCGCACTGCAAACAGCCGCTCAAGGAGCAGGAGAACGACGGTGTGCCGGACGCGCGCGCTGCCAAGGTCGCATGGGAAGACTTCGAGGGCAGCAACCGCTCGTTCATCCTGAACCTTTTCTGGGGCCAGCACAAGTCGACGTTGCGATGCTCGCACTGTGGCAACCATTCGACCAAGTTCGAGACGTTTTCACACCTCTCGGTGCCTATGCCTGCTAGGTGCCTATGCCTGCTAGGTCGAGCTGTTCGCTGCAGGAGTGCATCGAGCTGTATCTGGCCGGAGACACCATCAGCGGCTGGACGTGTCCAAAGAGCAAGAGCAGCACCGAGGCCACCAAGCGGCTGGACATCTGGCACCTGCCACCAGTGCTCATCATCCACATTCAGAGGTTTTACAGTGATGGCCTCTGGAGGAAAAACCAGTCGAACTTTGCAATTCCCGCTGGAAAACCTCGACATGTCACCTTACGTCATCAACAAGGAGGTGCATTACTGCCACAAGTACCACCTCTACGGCGTGGTGAACCACTTCGGCTCGACAGAGAGCGGCCATTACATTACCTTCTGTAGCGGCGTCAGCTCGGGACGCTGGCACAAGTTCAACGACCAAGAGGTGTACTCACTAGACAGCAGCGTCGTGCAGAGTTCGGCCGGCCACATCCTCTTCTACTCGGCCAATGACGCTCGAGTGTAGCTAGTGGCGTGTCTGGCTCCGATATATATGTAACAATGTATATGTATATGTAACATGTAACCAATAGACTCGTGTATTTATCACCCGATCGCAATGAAACTTTCAGTACCCTACTTTTGAACAATTTGACACATACTCTCAATTTTTTAAGTTCTATCCCCCACGACCCGTGACCTATGACCTGTTTATCAAGGTCATGTCAGGCGCAACTGGCGTCCCGTAGTATCGGTGCTTGTAACTTGTGTAGTTTCCGAGTGTTAGCTGCTCAGGAGCATATGCACAGGTGTCAACAGGTGACATTTATGGTTTCTACTGAGATTGTGACCTCAGTTGACCTTTTCAGAGGTCAACCGAAGTCACTGACCTCCGATGACCTGATATGACCTGCACTATGGCACTATGGCAGTTTCTAGGACATTTTGTGACGCTGATTTCAAATTTGCATCCATTTTACATTATTATATGTCCCACTGGAGTCGTGGACTTTCACATGTCAACCGAGGTCACTGACCTTCGATGACCTGAGATGAACTGTTTGGAATCTGGTAGTTTCTAGGACATTTTTGACGCTGATTTCATATTTGGAATCCATTTTGCTTCGCTCGGCTTCGCTCGTGAAACGCCCATCCAAGCGTCTAACTGAAGGCATTTTGCTTGATATGTGGCGACAATCCTCACCGGAGAGTTTTCATCGTGCGACAGAAATTGTCATAGATTCGTCGTGAGCGACAAAATTTAGAGACCTCTGCGCACAATAACATTTTAGGAGGTCCGCACCATACACAATGCCATGCATTTATGAGAAAGCATATCCAGGGCATAAGACTAAAAAGAAGTATCGCCGCTCCGCAGCGCAATTTGTTTAAGAGTTCCAGGTCTTGAGCTTAAAAAATATTCCAAGTTGGTATAGTTGATTCCAAATTGGTTTCGCTGGTTCCAAAGTTGATATGTCAGTTTGCTAACTCCAGCTCCTAAAAGTAGGTATGGCCCATGCAGAGGCGTCGCTACCTTCCAAAAAGTGGGGGGTCCACTGCCAGGGGGGCGCCATACCCAGAGGGGACGCCCCGGAATAGAAGGGCACAAACCCCATCCATTTGCTGGATTTAATTCAGGGCGAAGGGGGGGGGGGGCAAATCCAGTGGCGTATCCCCCCTCCCCCCAAAAGGATGTTAAACTATAGGTATGCACGTCCGACGACCGTTTTTCTTTGGGGGACAAATCATGGTTTCAGGACCTTTCGGGCGGCCGTGGCCCCTTACCCCCTGGATCCGCCACTGATTTCACTTGCTTAATTTTCCGGTTCCTCTTTCACATAAAAAGAGGTGAGGTGGTGAACCATGAATATATAGATATCGACGAATCAAGACGAAATATAGAATATAAATGTCGACGTTACGCAGCGGGCAATTCAATTTTGCATTGTTTTCAATCGAAAAAATACCGCTTTGACAACTACAAACATACACCCGCACAGCTGCGCGCTTATGCAAGGACTGCACATTGCACATCAAGGGCGGATCCAGCCGGCCGTTTTGTTGTTTTTTTTCTTTCTTGGGGGGGACAAACTGCTTTTAGCGGACATTACCTACCACAATTTCGAATTTCTTCCCGGATTTGGGCCACTTTATTTTGCAACCACACGATTTCTAATGATGTGAATAAATATTTGGATATTTGTGTGTGTTTTTCGCTTTCGACCCTTTGGGATATCGAAAAAGGAAAGATGTCAGCTGACAGTTTGCATTGTTCCGACATTGCCTTGCAATGAGCAAAACTATGTCAATTGTCAGCTGTACCCAGGGGCGTCGCCGATAATTTTTGAGTGGAGGGGTCGGCTGAAATGACGAAAAAATATACCCCATTTTTGTATTAATGTAGTTTTAAGCCTTTGCAGCCTTTTTAATGTGGATTTTCATGTTATAGTAGGTACTTGTTATTTAGCGCCGCGAAGCGGCGCGCAATTTTTACGGGTTTGCCTGATAAAACCCAGAAACATAGGCGGTGGGCCTTGCAGAGAATAAGAAGCTAAACATGCTATTCACTCAATTCACCGTTACAACGAACCGAAGACGATGGCGATGGCTCGTTCTGACGATGGCCACCGATGTGACGCCGCGAAGCGGCGTGAAAATGTTAGTTCTTGGTCGTGGAAAACGAAATTTTAATATTGGAACCAGACCGTGAGTGGAGCCAAGCCTCAGGTAACCCCTATTCCTGGTTGCACATCTCGGTATGATGAAAAATATTGAAATTAAGGTAGTTTTTCATATATATATTCTTCGTATAGTAAATCACGATGACCGGTGGCAGTCAACGCTCAATAGTACATATGATAATAATAACTGTATACATACACCGAATGCATGTACCGAACTGTAACAAACAACTATGTATGTACCGAACTGTAACAAACAACTGGTAACAGTGCAAATGGTTTGAAAGCAGCAAGAGGCAGAACGACTTTTCCGCACATAAATGGTCCCTGCGGATCTGGAGGAGTCTGGGGCGAGATGGCTTGGGGAGATGGTCCTGGTCTGGTCTGCGGTCCAGCAAGTTGGGCACCGCTGGAGCAGCTTCCGGGTGCCGATGTCCGCGTATTTGCGGTCGCGTCGCCTTTTTTCGGAACTGGGCAGACTAGCTAAAAACGTATCCCACGTGAAAGTTAATATTTTATGAAGGGAGTGGGCCCTGGGGCTAGCAATTAGGTACCGCCAAGGAGAGACTCTGCCAGACACTTAATTAATTAATATTCCCATTTTCCAAATTTGTATAAGCAATTGCGTATTTTGTGTCATGCCGCGAAGCGGCGCGAAATTTGCAAGCTGTTCATTGTGGATAGCTGGATTCGGACTGCTCCCAAGGCAATTTTTACAACTGTACGTCCGACCTTTTTTTTGGGGGGGGGGGGGCAAATCATAGTTTCAGGACCTTTGGGGGGAGGCATGGCCCTTTTGCCCCCCCCCCCCCCACACACACACACACACTAGATCCGCCCCTGTTGCACATTAACGTTGGACATACCTATTCATGACTGCCTGTGTGGTCTGAACTCAAAATAACGCGACGTTAAACAAAACATCGCGGTTTATGTCAGTCTTCTGCTATAGCAACTGCGCTGCCGTAAACAGATTTCACAATTAACAAAAAAAGAGGAAAGTTTATCAAGAAAGGAAAGGAAATATCAGCCAATAACTTGCAAACGGTAAATCGCACAGACATTCAAATGGTACCCATTCGCTTCGGTGCATCATGACGGGTACAGTGGTGAATTGTAATCAAAGGGATCGGCCCAGGCGCACAACCAGAAAACACATTTCGGGAGGGG
>JAXIVJ010012428.1:0-10000 GCA_036785665.1 Chirona hameri
AGGCGTGGTTGTATGCCCGGAGGCGGTGTGGTATGCCCGGAGGCGGTACAACACCGCCTCCGGGCATGATGATGATAATGATGATGAGTGATGATGAGTGATGATGATGATGATGATGAGATGATGATGATGATGATGATGATGATGATGATGATGATTGATGATGATGATGATGATGATGATGATGATGATGATGATATGATGATGATGATGATGATGATGATGATGATGATGATGATATGATGATGATGATGATGATGAGATGATGATGATGATGATGATGATGATGATGATGATGAGATGATGATGATGATGATGATGATGAGATGATGATGATGATGATGATGATGATGATGATGATGATGATGATGATGATGAGGATTGATGATGATGAGATGTTGATATGATGATGATTGATGATGATGTTGCTGATGATGATGTTGCTGATGATGATGTTTGCTGATGATGATGTTGCTGATGATGTTGCTGATGATGTTGCTGATGATGTTGCTGATGATGTTGATGATGATGTTGATGATGATGTTGATGATGATGTTGATGATGATTGTGATGATGATGTTGATGATGATGTTGATGATGATGTTGATGATGATGTTGATGATGTTGATGATGATGTTGATGATGATGTTGATGATGATGTTGATGATGATGTTTGCTGATGATGTTGCTGATGAGTTTGCTGATGATGTTGCTGGTGATGTTGCTGATGATTTGTTGATGATATTGCTGATGATGTTTGCTGATGATGACGTGAGACGGTGTGGTATGCCCGTTTGCGGTGTTGTATGCTCCGGGAGGCGGTGTTGCATGCCCGGAGGCGGTGTGGTATGCCCGGAGGCGGTGTTGTATGCCCGGGGCGGTGTTGTATGCCCGGAGGCGGTGTAGTATGCCCGGAGGCGGTGTAGTATGCCCGAGGCGGTGTTGTATGCCCGAGGCGGTGTGGTATCCCGGAGGCGGTGTAGTATGCCCGGAGGCGGTGTTGTATGCCCGGAGGCGGTGTGTATGCCCGGAGGCGGTACAACACCGCCTCCGGGCATGATGATGATAATGATGATGATGATGATGATGATGATGAGATGATGATGATGATGATGATGATGATGATGATGATGATGATGATGATGATGATGATGATGATATGATGATGATGATGATGATATGATGATGATGATGATGATGATGATGATGATGATGATGATGATGATGATGATGATGATGATGATGATGATGATGATGATGATGATGATGATGATGATGATGAGTTGATGAATGTTGCTGATGATGATGTTGCTGATGATGATGTTGCTGATGATTGTTTGTTGATGATGTTGCTGATGAGTTGCTGATGATGTTGCTGATGATGTTGCTGAGGATTTGATGATGATGTTGATGATGATGTTGATGATGATGTTGATGATGATGTTGATGATGATGTTGCTGATGATGTTGCTGATGATGTTGCTGATGAGTGTTGCTGATGATGTTGTTGATGATGTTGCTGGTGATGTTGCTGATGATGTTTGCTGATGATGTTGCTGATGATGACGTGAGACGGTGTGTATGCCCGAGGCGGTGTTGTATGCCCGGAGGCGGTGTTGTATGCCCGGAGGCGGTGTGGTATGCCCGGAGGCGGTGTTGTATGCCCGGAGGCGGTGTTGTATGCCCGGAGGCGGTGTGGTATGCCCGGAGGCGGTGTTGTATGCCCGGAGCGGTGTTGTATGCCCTGAGGCGGTCTGGGTATGCCCGAGGCGGTGGTAGTATGCCCGGAGGCGGAGTTGTATGCCCAGGCGGTGTGGTATGCCCGGAGGCGGCAGTATGCCCGGAGGCGGTGTTGTATGCCCGAGGGGGGTTGTTATGCCGGAGGCGGTGTAGTATGCCCGGAGGCGGTGTTGTATGCCCGGAGGCGGTGTGGTATGCCCGGAAGCGGTGTAGTATGCCCGGAGGCGGTGTTGTATGCCCGGAGGCGGTGTGGTATGCCCGGAGGCGGTACAACACCGCCTTCCGGGCATGATGATTGATAATGATGATGATGATGATGATGATGATGATGATGGATGATGATGATGATGATGATATATGATGATGATGAGTATGATGATGATGATGATGATTGATGATGATGATGATGATGATGATGATGATGATGATGATAATGATGATGATGATGATGATGAGTTTGCTGATGATGATGTTGCTGATGATGATGTTGCTGATGATGATGTTTGTTGATGATGTTGCTGATGATGTTGCTGATGATGTTGCTGATGATGTTGCTGATGATGTTGATGATGATGTTGATGATGATGTTGATGATGATGTTGATGATGATGTTGATGATGATGTTGCTGATGATGTTGCTGATGATGTTGCTGATGATGTTGCTGATGATGTTGCTGATGATGTTGCTGATGATGTTGCTGGTGATGTTGCTGATGATGTTGCTGATGATGTTGCTGATGATGACGTGAGACGGTGTGGTATGCCCGAGCGGTGTTGTATGCCCGAGGCGGTGTTGTATGCCCGGAGGCGGTGTGGTATGCCCGGAGGCGTGTTGTATGCCCGGAGGCGGTGTTGTATGCCCGGAGCGGTGTGGTATGCCCGGAGGCGGTGGTTGTATGCCCGAGGCGGTGTTGTATGCCCGAGGCGGTGTGTATGCCCGAGGCGGTGTTGTATGCCCGGAGGCGGGTGTTGTATGCCCTGAGGCGGTCTGGTATGCCCGAGGCGTGTAGTATGCCCGAGGCGGTGTTGTATGCCCGGGAGGCGGTGTGGGTATGCCCGCAGGCGGTGCAGTATGCCCGGAGCGGTGTTGTATGCCCGGAGGGCGGTGTGGTATGCCCGAGGCGGTGTAGTTATGCCCGAGGCGGTGTTGTATGCCCGAGGCGGTGTGGTATGCCCGAGGCGGTGTTGTATGCCCGGAGGCGGTGTTGTATGCCCGAGGCGGTGTGGTATGCCCGGAGGCGTGTTGTATGCCCGGAGGCGGTGTTGTATGCCCGAGGCGGTGTGGTATGCCCGAGGCGGTGTTGTATGCCCGGAGGCGGTGTTGTATGCCCTGAGGCGGTCTGGTATGCCCGAGGGCGGGTGTATAGCCCGGAGGCGGAGTTTGTATGCCCGGAGCGGTGTGGTATGCCCGGAGGGCGGTGCAGTATGCGCGGAGGCGGTGTTGTATGCCCGAGGGGTGTTGTATGCCCGGAGGCGGTTAGTATGCCCGAGGCGGTGTTGTATGCCCGAGCGGGTGTGGTATGCCCGGAAGCGGTGTAGTATGCCCGGAGGCGGTGTTGTATGCCCGGAGGCGTGTGGTATGCCCGGAGGCGGTACAACACCGCCTCCGGCATGATGATGATAATGATGATGATGAGATGATGATGATGATGATATGATGATGATGATGATGATATGATGATGATGATGATGATGATGATGATGATAATGATGATGATGATGATGATATGATGATGATGATGATGATGATATGAGATGATGATGATGATGATGATGATGATGATGTTGCTGATGATGATTTGCTGATATGATGTTGCTGATGATGATGTTGGTTGATGATGTTGCTGATGATTTGCTGATGATGTTGCTGATGATGTTGCTGATGATGTTGATGATGATGTTGATGATGATGTTGATGATGATGTTGATGAAGATGTTGATGATGATGTGTGATGATGATGTTGATGATGATGTTGATGATATGTTGATGATGATGTTGAGTTGATGATGATGTTAATGATGATGTTTGATGATGATGTTGATGATGATGTTGCTGATGATGTTGCTGATGATGTTGCTGATGATGTTGCTGGTGAGTGTTGCTGATGATGTTGCTGATGATGTTGCTGATGATGTTGCTGATGATGACGTGAGACGGTGTGGGTATTTCCGTTTGCGGTGTTGTATGCCGAGGCGGTGTTGCATGCCCGAGGCGGTGTGGTATGCCCGAGGCGGTGTTGTATGCCCGAGGCGGTGTTGTATGCCCGGAGGCGGTGTAGTATGCCCGAGCGGTGTAGTATGCCCGAGGCGGTGTTGTATGCCCGAGGCGGTGTGGTATGCCCGAGGGCGGTGTAGTATGCCCGGAGGCGGTGTTGTATGCCCGGAGGCGGTGTGGTATGCCCGGAGGCGGTACAGACACCGCCTCCGGCATGATGATGATAATGATGATGATGATGATGAGATGATGATGATGATGATGATGATGATGATGATGATATGATGATGATGATGATGATGATGATGAGTGATGATGATGATGATGATGATGATGATGATGATGATGATGATGATATGATGATGATATATGATGATGATGATGATGATGATGATGATGATGATATGTTGCTGATGATGATTGTGCTGATGATGATGTTGCTGAGGATGATGTTGTTGATGATGTTGCTGACGATGTTCTGATGATGTTGCTGATGATGTTGCTGATGATGTTGTGATGATGATGTTGATGTTGATTGATGATGATGTTGATGATGATGTTGATGATGATGTTGCTGATGATGTTGCTGATGATGTTGCTGATGATGTTGCTGATGATGTTGCTGATGATGTTGCTGGTGATGTTGCTGATGATGTTGCTGATGATGTTGCTGATGATGTTGCTGGTGATGTTGCTGATGATGTTGCTGATGATGTTGCTGATGATGACGTGAGACGTGTGGTATGCCCGGAGGCGTGTTGTATGCCCGGAGGCGTGTTGTGTATGCCCGAGGCGTGTGGTATGCCCGAGCGGTGTTGTATGCCCGGAGGCGGTGTGTATGCCCGAGGCGGTGTGGTATGCCCGGAGGCGGTGTTGTATGCCCGAGGCGGTGTTGTATGCCCTGAGGCGGTCTGGTATGCCCGAGGCGGTGTAGTATGCCCGAGGCGGTGTTGTATGCCCGGAGGCGGTGTGGTATGCCCGAGGCGGTAGAGTATGCCCGAGGCGGTGTTGTATGCCCGGAGGCGGTGTGGTATGCCCGGAGGCGTGTAGTATGCCCGAGCGGTGTTGTATGCCCGGAGGCGGTGTGGTATGCCCGGAGGGCGGTGTAGTATGCCCGGGGAGCGGTGTTGTATGCCCGGAGGCGGTGTGGTATGCCCGGAGGCGGTACAACACCGCCTCCGGGCATGATGATGATAATGATGATGATGATGATGATGATGATGAGTGATGATGATGATATGATGATGATGATGATGATGATGATTGATGATATGATGATGATGAGTGATGATGATGATGAGATGATGATGATGATGATGATGATGATGATGATGATGATGATGATGATGATGATGATGATGATGTTTGCTGATGATGAAGTTGCTGATGATGAGGTTGCTGATGATGATGTTGTTGATGATGTTGCTGATGATGTTCTGATGATGTTGCTGATGATGTTGCTGATGATGTTGATGATGATGTTGATGATGATGTTTGATGATGTTGATGATGATGTTGATGATGATGTTGATTGATGTTTGAGTTGATGTTGCTGATGATGTTGCTGATGATGTTGCTGATGATGTTGCTGATGATGTGCTGATGATGTTGCTGTGATGTTGCGTGATGTTGCTGATGTTGTTGCTGATGATGACGTGAGACGGTGTGTATGCCGGAGCGGTGTGGTATGCCCGAGCGTACAACACCGCCTCCAGGCTTGATGATATATGATAGTGATGATATGATGATTGATGATGATGATTATGATGGATGATGATGATGATGATGATGATGATATGATGATGATGATGATGATGATGATGATGATGATGGATGATGATGAATTGATGATGAGGATGATAGATGAGATGATGATGATATGATATGATGATGATGATATGATGATGATGTTGCTGATGATGATGTTGATGTTGATGATGATGTTGATGTTGATGTTGATGATGAGTTGCTGATGATGTTGCTGATGATGTTGCTGATGATGTTCTGATGATGTTGCTGATGATGTTGCTGGTGATGTTGCTGATGATGTTTCTGATGATGTTGCTGATGATGACGTGGAGACGTGTGGTATCCCGGAGGCGGTGTTGTATGCCCGAGGCGGTGTGTATGCCCGGAGGCGTGTGGTATGCCCGGAGCGTTTGTATCCCGAGCGGTGTTGTATGGCCCGAGCGGTGTGGTATGCCGAGACGGTGTGTATGCCCGGAGGCGTGTTGATGCCCTCAGCGGTCTGGTATGCCCGAGGCGTGTAGTATCCCGAGCGTGTTGTAGGCCCGAGCGGTGTGTATGCCCGAGGCGGTGCAGTATGCCCGAGGCGGTGTTGTATCCCGAGGCGGTGTGGTATCCCGAGGCGTGTAGTATGCCCGAGCGTGTATGCCCGAGCGTGTGTATGCCCGGAGCGGTGTAGTATGCCCGAGGCGTTGTTGATGCCCGAGGCGTGTGGTATCCCGAGGCGGTACAACACCGCCTCCGCATGATGATGATAAGATGATGATTGATGATGATGATGATATATGATGATGATGATGATGATGAGGATAGGTATGAATGAGTTGATGATGATGATGATGAGGATGATGATGAGTGATGATGATGATGAGATTGATGATGATGTTGATTGTTGCTGATTTGATGTTGCTGTTGATGTGTTTGTTGATGTTGGCTGTTGTTTGTGGAGTTGTGGATTTGTTGCTGATGAGGTGTTGTGGAGTATGTTTGATGATGTGTGTTGATTATGTTGAGTTGTTTGATGTGTTGTTGTTTGTGGATGTGATGGTAGTGGTGGTTGAGGTTTGTGAGTTTGGATTTGGTTGTGGATGTTGTTGAGTTGTAGGTGGCGGTTGTTGGAGTTGGGTGTAGTGTTGTGATTTAGTACTTTTTGGGTTTTTATGATCATCTGTGTAGATTATGCATCTAGAGCTCTAGCATGCTATATCATCATAGCACATCATGCATCATCATCATCACTATCATCATCTCAACTATCATCATCAACATCATCATCAACATCATCAACACATCTTCATCATCATCATCTATCATCATCATCAACATCATCAGCAACATCATCTCAACATCATCTGCAACATCTTCAGCAACATCATCACAACATCATCATCAGCAACATCATCATCACAACATCATCAGTCAGCAACATCATCATCATCATCATCATCATCATCATCATCATCATCATCATCATCATCATCATCATCATCATCATCATCATCATCATCATCATCATCATCATCATCATCATCATCATCATCATCATCATCATCATCATCATCATCATTATCATCATCATGCCCGAGGCGGTGTTGTACCGCCTCCGGCATACCACACCGCCTCCGGCATACAACACCGCCTCCGGCATACTACAACCGCCTCCGCATACCACATCCGCCTCCGGCATACAACACCGCCTCCGGCATACTACTACACCGCCTCCGGCATACACACACCGCCTCCGGGCATACAACACCGCCTCCGGCATACTGCACCGCCTCCGGCATACCACACCGCCTCCGGGCATACAACACCGCCTCCGGCATACTACACACCGCCTCCGGCATACCAGACCGCCTGAGGGCATACAACACCCGCCTCCGGCATACAACACCGTCTCCGGCATACCACACCGCCTCCGGGCATACAACAACCGCCTCCGGCATACAACACCGCCTCCGGGCATACCACAGACCGCCTCCGGGCATACTACACCGCCTCCGGGCATACAACACCGCCTCCGGCATACCACGCCGTCTCACGTCATCATCAGCAACATCATCAGCAACATCATCACAACATCACCAGCAACATCATCAGCAACATCATCAGCAACATCATCAGCAACATCATCAGCAACATCATCAGCAACATCATCATCATCATCATCATCAACATCATCATCAACATCAACATCATCATCAGCAACATCATCATCATCATCATCATCATCATCATCATCATCATCATCATCATCATCATCATCATCATCATCATCATCATCATCATCATCATCATCATCATCATCATCATCATCACATCATCACATCATCATCATCATCATCATCATCATCATCATCATCATCATCATCATCATCATCATCATCATCATCATCATCATTATCATCATCATGCCTGAGGCGGTGTTGTACCGCCTCCGGCATACCACATCACCGCCTCCGGCATACCACACCGTCTCACGTCATCATCAGCAACATCATCAGCAACATCATCAGCAACATCACCAGCAACATCATCAGCAACATCATCAGCAACATCATCAGCAACATCATCAGCAACATCATCAGCAACATCATCATCAACATCATCATCAACATCATCATCAACATCATCATCAACATCATCATCAACATCATCATCAACATCATCATCAACATCATCAGCAACATCATCAGCAACATCATCAGCAACATCATCAGCAACATCATCACAACATCATCATCAGCAACATCATCATCAGCACTTCATCATCAGCAACATCATCATCATCATCATCATCATCATCATCATCATCATCATCATCATCATCATCATCATCATCATCATCATCATCATCATCATCATCATCATCATCATCATCATCATCATCATCATCATCATCATCATCATCATCATCATCATCATCATCATCATCATCATCATCATCATTATCATCATCATGCCCGGAGGCGGTGTTGTACCGCCTCCGGGCATACCACACCGCCTCCGGGCATACAACACCGCCTCCGGGCATACTACACCGCCTCCGGGCATACCACACCGCCTCCGGGCATACAACACCGCCTCCGGGCATACTACACCGCCTCCGGGCATACCACACCGCCTCCGGGCATACAACACCGCCTCCGGGCATACTCTACCGCCTCCGGGCATACCACACCGCCTCCGGGCATACAACACCGCCTCCGGGCATACTACACCGCCTCCGGGCATACCAGACCGCCTCAGGGCATACAACACCGCCTCCGGGCATACAACACCGCCTCCGGGCATACCACACCGCCTCCGGGCATACAACACCGCCTCCGGGCATACAACACCGCCTCCGGGCATACCACACCGCCTCCGGGCATACAACACCGCCTCCGGGCATACAACACCGCCTCCGGGCATACCACACCGTCTCACGTCATCATCAGCAACATCATCAGCAACATCATCAGCAACATCACCAGCAACATCATCAGCAACATCATCAGCAACATCATCAGCAACATCACCAGCAACATCATCAGCAACATCATCAGCAACATCATCAGCAACATCATCAGCAACATCATCAGCAACATCATCATCAACATCATCATCAACATCATCATCAACATCAACATCAACATCATCATCAACATCATCAGCAACATCATCAGCAACATCATCAGCAACATCGTCAGCAACATCATCAACAACATCATCATCAGCAACATCATCATCAGCAACATCATCATCAGCAACATCATCATCATCATCATCATCATCATCATCATCATCATCATCATCATCATCATCATCATCATCATCATCATCATCATCATCATCATCATCATCATCATCATCATCATCATCATCATCATCATCATCATCATCATCATCATCATCATCATCATCATCATCATCATCATCATCATCATCATCATCATCATCATTATCATCATCATGCCCGGAGGCGGTGTTGTACCGCCTCCGGGCATACCACACCGCCTCCGGGCATACAACACCGCCTCCGGGCATACTACACCGCCTCCGGGCATACCACACCGCCTCCGGGCATACAACACCGCCTCCGGGCATACTACACCGCCTCCGGGCATACTACACCGCCTCCGGGCATACAACACCGCCTCCGGGCATACAACACCGCCTCCGGGCATACCACACCGCCTCCGGGCATGCAACACCGCCTCCGGGCATACAACACCGCAAACGGAAATACCACACCGTCTCACGTCATCATCAGCAACATCATCAGCAACATCATCAGCAACATCATCAGCAACATCA